>JBAJNP010000704.1:0-82204 GCA_036877545.1 Yasuhikotakia modesta | reverse complement strand
TACGCAGGTTGTATACTTATTAGGGCCACATTCTTGCGACAAGATCATTGTACTGAAGTAAATATACATGCCACTTAATATTAATAGTCAAACTGATGATTTTTTCTGTTTTGTCAGTGTTTGAAATGAAAATATGAAAATATTTTTTATTTTATGTTTACATCAGATGTGATGTCATCAGCACTCGAACCACCAACTGTTTCTTTACCAAGAAAGCTGGAAAAACGAAGGTACACCAGGCAGCTAAACGAGAAATTCCACTTTAGTTACGGTGTTTAACCAAGGTTACAATGAATTAGCAGAAACATTGTGAAATAAATAATATACAGTGTTAGCAAAGAAAACATGGATAATTAGCTAGGTTTACCAAGGTCATTCGAGGAAAAACAAACATGTTTAATTCAGAAGAAAACAGCTGTGAAACACAGATTTATAACCTAGTCTTGTTCGACTTAAGTGTATGGGTTGTGGCCAGGCCTATCAAGGCCTGTGAAACACCCTGGGACTGTGGTGTACTTTAAAATAGTCAATCCATGTACTGTTGATCTATGTGTGTGTGAGACTGATCTCACCCTGCAGGTGTTTCTGCAGCCAGTTTATGGTCGGAGTTCCTCTCAGTGGAGCCTGATGGTGCACATGAATGCGTGTTTGACTGCTTGTGTGCTGCCTTGTCACTGTATGGTCTGTTTTAGCCTTCATTCTTCATAGATGTGGACCGTGTGTTTTCATGTATGTACCTGCTGATGTGCCTGAATTAATTTTGATGATCTTTTTTTTAAATATATAGCAGGACAGAATTTGCAGAAATGTAAAAAATGTTGAGTAAGTGAATAAGTGGTTTCAAACCTATGCATAAATATACTGTGAAAATACACAATCACGTCTTATGCTAAAGTTAAGTCTTAACTGCTATGTAAATCTGCTTGGTGAATCAGATACACTGTACATCTGAGAACAAAGCACAACATAATGTTGTATTTAAGGATATCTAATTTCCTTGCTGCTAAATGTCCCAAACAAAACAAAACTGATATCTTTTGATATCTTTGAAATCTGTTGTAGCAGCCTGGGAACACAACGTTCCTGTTTCCCGGCGAAGTGAACAGACTGATAAAATTGCATGCCACCTGCCAATCAGATTTCACTGTTTTGGGAATGTTCTTGTTATTTTTGTGTCCGTGTCTGAGCAATGTCATCTAAGTTGAAGAAGACCATGTGTCCTACAGGAGAGGTGATGAAGGGATTGATTAGTGGAATGAGACATCTGATGTAAAGAAATGCAGAAATGACAGCCTGCCTTATCCAGCATTCAGGAAAGCACAGAAGTATGAGCTAAAGATTTGAGACCATTTTCATGCTGCCCTTAAACACACTTGCATGCTGACTTACACATATGCCCTAAGTGTCTGAAATCTACATGTGGTAAAAGCTCTCTTGCTGTTGATCTAAGGCCCCTCCTTATATCACATGATCACGGTTCTCTGCTGTGAGTGGTTGTAGCCAAATTGTTTACGGACAGAGAGATGAATGTACGGATGGGTGCCATATTTATACTGCAGCATTGTGTGTGTGAGTAGGCGTATGTCAGTTTGATTTCCCTGCCATAAAACTCTCCAAAGGTTTACAGAGAGAGACCATGTATCATTTCAGAAATCAATGCTCATTACCCAGGATGGGCAGCTACATTAATCTCATTTATGGAGTGTGCGTCTCAAATACACACACATATATGATGCATACTATTGTGTATATAAACAGTCATCAGACATGTACACTGTTTTTTTGCCAATTTAGATTTCATTAACTGTATTACAGACCACATTTATGATGATCTCAGGGTTGGATGAACCAAATACAGCACAAATGTAAACAGTCAAATGTGTCTTAGATATGCGTTTTGGTCCAAAACTCAAGTGGTCAGAAAATGTGTGTGGACACATTGCTTTTAGGACAAGTAACATTTGAGCATCAGATGAGGGGATTTAACTTTCAGGTATTGCTTCAAAAGAAAACAAAATCGGATGTAAAAATATAAAAATAGCAAAGATATCCAGTGGGGTTCAAAAAGCCTGTTTTTTTTCATTACATGTAATTTTAGCAGCATAAGATTTTAAATGAAAAGAAAAAGACATACATTTGTGTTTATGTCCTACTTTTGCCTTCAGGACAACATGTACACGGGCTGGCATGGATAAACTGGCACGTTTATGCAAAACTGATTATCCATGTTGTCTCAGCATGATTTGAGAGTGTTCCAAACCGCATGTTAATACCAGGTGTAAACAGGACCATGGTGTGAAGACATGCTACGGTTCTTAGAGGTTATTATGTAACTGGTGTCTTGTTGAGAGTTCAATGTAAGATTCATGTGTTCTCTGTGTCTGGTCCTCAGATCATCAGAAACTGGAGAGAGAAGCCCGGATCTGTCGTCTGCTCAAACATCCCAACATAGGTGAGTCTCAAAATCATGAAACGCACAAAGCTGGTGGAAGTTTTGGTTTATAACGTAAACCATAGCCAGTTAGTGAGCAATCAGTGGATCTGCTTCACATGTGATTCAATGCATATGATTTAGGTTCGAGTCCTGTCTGCAACTCGTTCTTAACCCATTCCCTTTTCACCCAATATTCAAAGACTGTGTACATGTGTATAAACAGGCAGGACAAAATAACTGAAATAATCAGCATAATTTCTTAAGGGAGTTTGTGTGTTTGTTTGTTTGTGTGTGTGTGTGTTTGTTTCTGTTTGTTTGTGTGTGAGAGTGTGTGAGAGTCTGTGAGCTGTGGAGGACAGTGGAATGTGGGTGGGGAAGATGTTTTAGGATAGTGGTGGGTGGAAACGCAGGGCACTGTGGGTAGGTGGGCAATCAAGTGAAAATGAAGAAAATACATTAGAAGTATTTGAGAAGTTGAGAAAACGTGAAGCTAAACAGAAGAATCATATAATATCAAAGCTTAAACTGAATTAAAATCTTCTTTAACATCTTAATAATGACTGTCATGAATCACCTGAACATTAACATTTTATAATTTACTCACTCGTTGTTCTTGTATTCTTTTCTTTCTTCCGCAGAATGATGTTTTAGTCAGAGTTGTTTTTTTCCACCCAGTGACGGTGGGCAGTCATTTCAAATGGAAAAAAGAAACTAAATCAGATAAAGAAAATAATGTGTGAACTGTTTCAGTAAAATCTGTTCCGCGTTTGAGATTTCAGACATGCATCATTTACAGTAGCTGGACAGTGTAGCTTTTCTTCTGTGTTGAAAGATTTTACAACTCTCTCTCCTCTAACTTTTTCTGTTCCCATCAGTCTAGATCATTCTTTGTACCATATGCTGTCTAACTGTCTTAAACCGCTCTCTGTCTCTCTCCCTCTGTCTCTCTCAAAGGATGAGGTTGTCATGTTTTCTGCATGGACTGCCAATAAACTCCTTACAAAAAGAGCAATCAAGTGTGTATGAGAGACTGAGAGAGAGAGAGGGAGAGCAAGAGAGAGCGCATCGCCTATGGCAGCACAAACTCAAACTAACACACTTTAGTCTTTCCTATTCTGTTGTTCTGCCTTTGGCTTTACGCACACACAAACAATATGTACCGAGTTACTCACAGCTCTGTTCATTATCAACACATTTACAGAGAGGGTTTTGTCATCAAAATCTTTTCAACTGAACCACCTCCCTCACAGATATGAATACCTGACTTCCAGCAGCCCACAGACACACACCTACAGCAGATAGACTGATGTGAGCTTACATACATTATGTATCTTATCCAGGGCTTTTGTCTTAAGGCAGGAACTTTCATTATGTACATTTGGCACAATATGTGCCAAACAACATGCACAAATATGGACAAGCAATGGAAAAATTCAATGACGGGTACAAGATAAGCTGTTGGATGATGTGTGTGTGATACTGGCATTTAAGAGGAATTGTTTGACATGGCTGGTCTCCAGTGTAATATTATATAAGCATTGACTCTTTATTGTACAGCCTCGCGTCTCATCCTGGTGTCAGAACACCTACATTTGAGAAAGCAATAGCAGTAAAAAAAATTTTTTTTCATACCAGTTTTAATAACACAGCAAAATTAAATGTAAATGTAAAATTGAATATTCTATTGCACACGTACCTTTAATTGAATAATGAAATGTTAAACTAAGCAAAGAAAAAAATTGACATAATTTGAGATATTGCATAGACTAGAGGAACCTTTAGAAGATGTCTAAAGGCAATTCTCATTCAGAAGTTATAAAACAACAAGTAATCAAAAGTAATACAATATAAAATGTGTTAATTGAGAAAGGATGCAAAGCATACAGTATACATAAGACAGCCATTAGCAGCACTTCACTGTTACACTGTCTCTGCATTCACACAGTATTCACAACAACTTCTGTGTCTGTGTGTCTCAGGGCCGCTAGTGATCTTGGGGGTATGTTGAGATAACTGCTTTTGCCCTCTTCCAGCACAGGCACCTCTCACATCACTGAGATTAATGCACACCGCCATACCCATAGACCCACACACAATGAGAGTGAGCCGGGGGTCTCTTAATGGCTGTGTGTGTGAGATCTGGCAGGCACATGTTTTCAGATCTGTAGCTGCCAATGACAAATTAATTGCCTTCAATCAGGATAACAAATGTTTCCTCCCGTACCCGCCCTGACTGATGCTGAGACCACCTCTGACATAAATGAGCTGTTTGATTCTTTTCATCTTCAGAGTGAGCGTGAAGTATATATAAAATAAACTATTCATTTTGTTAATAAATGTTCCTGGTGTTATTGTGCACAATTTATCAATGTGTGTTTTTTCAAAGCAACAAGTTAACTACATTTCAGCCAAATTTCAGCCACGGTGTTTATATCAGTCTTTAAAATGATGTGATAACTTTTTAAAATCTGTGATAAACTTCACTGTTTACCTACCTACTATGAACTTTATTAACCTATTCATAATAATGATTTGCTTTAATAATGATGAACTGTTCAGATTTCCCAGAAAATGTTAGACTTGTGATTATGTACACAAAAGATTATCCTACCTACCTCTTCATACATTTTATTTTTTTATTTACAGGCATGATATAGTGGCATAATAGTTGCACTGTATTTGAGACTTTTGAGTCTTGAGACATTTGTCAAAATACAATACCTTGCTTGTATTCATCTAGGCTAGGTCTGCTATTGGATAATGCAAATCTATAGCCAAATAGCTGCTGAGGTATTGTTTTGAGGTCAGAAAATGAGGATGACTTCATAAGCAGATCCTCCTCCTGGTTTAACTCTCTGTTGTGCCTCAACAGTGCGTCTCCATGACAGTATCTCAGAAGAAGGCTTTCATTATCTGGTCTTTGACCTGTAAGTATCTGAGTCACACACTCTTCTGTATTGTTAAACAGGACTGATGCTGTACAGCCCAGAATACTCACACTTTCCTCTTTCAGCACAGTTTGGCAGTAATTAACTGCAGTGTGTTAATTACAGGAACATTTAATTGAAGTGACACGTTATTGAAGTATGAAGTATTTAACTTTAGTCACAAGCTCTCAGACAGACCTGGTGTGTTTTTTGTTTCTTTGTGTTTAGGATTTTTGTCTTGTTTTTCAGTAAATTAACCAAAAATCCTTAATACAAGAAAGAAGCTTGCTTGTTTTCAGACCAGCAAACTTAAGTGTTTATGCTCAAAACAAAAAAGACGTAAAATAAACTTGAAGTGCCATCCTGTTTTAATTATACACATAAATGTGTATGCATAAATAACAATAACATAAATATCATTGTTTTTGTTAATATTTTTATTAAACAAGCATAATAAGAATTTAATTTAAATGTTGGATGTAGTGTAATCGTCTACGTGTGTCTGTGTGTTTGTCTGTCTGTCTGTCTGTCTGTGTCTTGCACACATGAAAATCTGCAAGTGTATGATATGATTGTGTGGCCCTTGTGGGCTCTTGTGTCATTAAGTTTCTGATAGCGGTCATCCTACACTCAAGTGGCAGACCTGTGGTGATAAAACTACCCTGCATTGCACACACTCCTCTACAGACCTCGCATACATGAAGTTCACAGTTACACTGAAAAATGTTTCCCTGTTTCCCAGCATTAAACTCTAAAAGCTGTATTACTTCTTTGTAGTGTGACTGGTGGGGAATTATTTGAAGACATTGTCGCAAGAGAATATTATAGTGAAGCAGATGCAAGGTAGGTGCAACATTACTTGTTTATTAGAAATATGGCCAGTACCGTGACAGCCATAAATACACATTTAGTCAGATCTCTGGCCGTTGTGTCTCATCCTATGTTGTTTTAGGAGAGAGTGTTTAAAATAATCCTGCTTGTAATAATCTGTCAAGATTCTTGTGTTCTGTTCTGTTCCTATTGCACCAACACGTCTTATGTAAATTCTCCTTGAAAGTCTATTCAGTATCAGGTAACCCTGGGCTTCTTAGTCATTTACTAGTCATAAATCCCTGTTAAAAATGGCAATTTTATATTTGACAGCTCTGGCATCACACATATGCTTGATTCTGTGAACTTATGCCCTGTTTTTCTGTTCTCCAGGGAAGCCTGTTGAGTTTATAAAGGGCATCGTTTAAACTGTTGCTGGGCAACATTGTTGGAATGGCCAATAGCATGAGACAGAGAACAGCTAGTTTTTGCTTCGGCCAGCAGTAGTAACACAGACTAGTCCTTCTCTCTACTCAGCAATACTGCCAAGACTATCAAAGTTTAATATGTAACATTTGGCTGATAGATTAAATGCAGACTAGTACTGCCAGCGAGGTGTGGAGTTCACATAGTCACAATCACTCATTCTAATAAATACGACAGCACAAGATGTCTGCATGGAAAACCAGACAGTAGACTGTTAAAGCCAGACAATAGTATTGTTTTGTCATGCATGGTACCATGGTAACAATCTGGTGTATTTTGAGGTACCCTGGTATTACTCTAGTAGTTCTTATAAGGCTTAAGATATTCAGTGTGTAATGTTGCGTGTTGGTCTCAGACAGCAAGACAGCCATTAGCTGCCAGAGTTACGTAAGTAATTATAAATCATGATATTTTCGTTCTGAATAATGTCAAAGTATATAAATATTCTCGGAGATGGTATTCAGTCTGAAATGCTATGTTATTTTAAAACCCGTCAGCTACAATAGACAGGCATCCCCTTTAATTAAAGCTGACCGACTGCTCTTCAGTCTGTTTCCACCACATATTCGGCATTAAGCCGGAACAACAAAATTAGCGTCACTTTCCAATTACTTTTGGAAGGCACTCTGTGGACGTACAGCGCTAATGGAACGACTGTATGTTGGAGCTAGCAAGAGAGCCTGCGTCACAAGAGAACGTAGAGAGGGTTTTTATTGTAAAGTGTCTCTGACGGAATGGAATGCAAGCCACAGTTTTTGCCAAATTTGGACACAAGAAATGCCACACCGTTTTTCTTCGAGAGTTTCAGGGAGTGATGGAGTTCAATCCTCTCTCGACCACCTTCATTGGTTTTTAAGCAACCTTTACTGTTCCCTGTCATTGAGAAATCATTGAGAAATTTTGTGTTATTTGTGTGCTGTAAAATACCAAAGAAGCTTTGAGGAGACACCATCCCCTCTGGTCTGCCCTCTGTCCTCAGGTCGTGATCTTTTCAGTGGTTTTCGGAGGGATGTAACGGGCAGCGCTGTTCTCTACATTTATAAACATTCCTGTGCGCTCCTACCGTGCTTGTTATTTCTGTCCATTTACAGTGTGTGGAAAGACTTCTGCAGTTGGAGTTCATCAGAGTAACAAATGCCCATCTGTGTAGTGTATTACTGGGATTTGATCTGCTGGTGTGGTGTGGACTTAGATGTATGTGCATATACATTCAGCAGCAGGAAATTTGTTTGAGCATGTGGGCGATGTGGGTAAATGTCTTAATTTCCCATCCTGGAAAGCTTTTCTGGCAGCTATGAGGATCAGAAAAACAAACCAGAGTGTTTATCCGTTGGTTCAAAGCTCAGTCAGATTTTACAGATGGATTTCTCGTGTCCAGCCTCACTGATATTACATTTACATGCTCTATGCTAATGCCTCTATGCTATGTTAATGTCATGCTTTCTCTTATTAAACAATTCTTATTTTCTTTCTTCCTTTTTTCTATTGCGCTCTCTCTCTCTGTCTCTCTCTCTATCAGCCATTGCATCAATCAGATCCTGGAAAGCGTCAGCCACATCCACCAGCATGATATTGTGCACAGAGACCTCAAGGTGAGTCACACCATCACTGTGGCAACATGCCAGTCTGGGGCCTTGTGTCGTCTGAAAACTCCTCCACTTGGCAACACTGTGGCATCATTTACACACAACCCCCCCACACACACACCCACCCAGACACACACAGACACGTGTGCTCACAACATTAAAAACTGTGTGCCTGATAACTTCTCATCAAAGAGCTTGTATGACTTCAGTTTCAGACATACGGTTTCTAGACACATTTCTGAGTCACGTTTCTAGTCACTTTCTGTTTCTGAGCTTGTATGACACGTTATTTCTCTAGACATCAGAGAGAGATTGGGCAGATGTGACTAATCATATTGAATTAAAACCATTGGGTCTTTATAGTTGTAATAGATGTGTAGGTGGGTGCAGTTGTTTGCATGTGGAAGTAGGTAGTTTCCTGCCATATGCTTCTGTTCAATAAAGACTGATGACACAAAGATGTGAAATGAGCTGACAGAAATAAAGCAAGAAAAAATATAAATGCCTTCCAAAAAACTGCTCAGATCAGTTTGGACCCGCCTGATTACCACATCAATGCTTGTCTGTGACTTGCACATGCTAGTTTATAATTTCTAGACTTTATGTCTGAAAAGAACAAACAGACCATGATTTTTTGAACAGTACATCTTGATCATTTCAGTAACCATTTTAATAAATGGTATCAAAACAGTAAAAAAACAGTGTAAAATCACTTGAGCAAACCTTCTGTGAATCTCTGTGTTGGCTTAATACATCTGCAAAGCAATGTAAGTTAGTCACATCAGTTACAGGGTTCGAGTTAGCAGTCCTACTATAATGAAAGCTTGGCATATGAATATTAATTAGCTTACATGATTGGGCAGTCCAAGTAGGCTGCCTAGCAACATCAGCGTGGCTTAATTAATATTCAAGAGATAATCCATTAGCATGTTGTGACATCACAGAACGTCCATCTCCAAAAGAAGTTGCAGCACCACTGCTGCAGGGCGACTAAGCTCTGACAGGGTCAGTGGCTGTGACTGCAGTATTTAGAAGCAGTAGCTCGCCCCAGCTCTCCTAGCATGAAATAACAAGCCCTCCTCTCTGCCTCTTTATGAATTATGCAGCTCAGAGCAATGGGCATTTCTCTCTCCCACTCACACACACACATGCAGTCTCTCGCTCTTACTCACACACATATATATGCACACATGCATGCTACTGCTGTCTCTTTGACTTATTTAAAACATGCTGTAGTTCTATTCCAGAAACTGTTTAATGTTCCTATAGAGCAATGATGAAAGCCTCTCCTTATAGGACAAGCTATATGTGTTAATGTCCTTTTAATGCAGATCACAGCAGATTAAACTCACAGAAGCTAAGCTTCACATACAGCATAAACGAGCAGTTATATGAGACTGGATAGAAAGTCTGCGTTTTGGCAGGTGCCATGTTATCATTTGTTTAGTTTTATTTTAAGTATAGGTTTGTGTAATTTTTGTTTATAGTAAAATATGAAAACTCAGTCTAAGTTTCCTGGGTCTTAGGAAAACAGCAATTTTGGCTCAACCAATGATGTCAGTTTCTTAGTTCATCATCTGTCTTTTTTTGGTCCTCCTGCAGCCAGAAAACTTGCTGTTGGCCAGTAAGATGAAGGGGGCAGCAGTGAAGCTGGCTGATTTTGGCCTCGCGATCGAGGTGCAGGGAGACCAGCAGGCCTGGTTTGGTAAGACTCCTATGCTTTTCTTTAACCTCATTGGCTCATCTCTAAAACACTTGGATCTGAGACTGAATTAAACTAACCAGACCAAATAGAATTACTTTGGTTTCTCACACAGTTGTTTCAGGCCTTAAAATAAATGTCTTTCTTATTTGTGAACTTAAGTCATTTTTAACCAACATTTTTCCCTTATTTTTATAAGTTTGCCTCTAGTCAAGTGGGACCAGAGAACTCAAAATAGAGTTTGTTTTTGTCACAGTGCTCCTGGGGAACAATTACTATAGTAGTAACTTACTGTCTGTTATTAATGAGCCAAGAGCAGGTCAAAGGTCACAGATGACTAGACCAAAGGTCAAATTTGATAATGCTGTTGTAATATCATGGGAATGTCTTTTACCTTGTTTCACTTTCTATATCTTATAAAAATGAAAAATATTTCCACATACTTTCAGTTAAATCTAATCTAACATATGGGTGCTATTTTCAATGAACAGAGTTTGGTTTTAGAGTTTTGGTCTTTTTGCTGTTGGCTAAAATCTCAGATCCTAGATTAACGTTACCATCATTATGGTTGAACAGGTTTCGCGGGCACTCCTGGATATCTTTCCCCCGAGGTGTTGAGAAAGGACCCCTACGGCAAGCCAGTGGACATCTGGGCCTGTGGTAGGATCAACGTTTTAAAAACATTCTTCCATAAATGTCTCTGTTCTGGATGCTGAAGATTAAGGGGTGAATTAAATATGCAACTCAAGCTTTTGTTGTAAAGAAACTGTGAACTGATTTTTGGGAAGTGACCAGTTGATTTGTCTGGGGCAGGTGTGATCTTGTACATCCTCCTGGTTGGTTACCCTCCCTTCTGGGATGAAGACCAGCATAAGCTCTATCAGCAGATCAAGGCTGGAGCGTATGACGTGAGTAATAAGACGCTTTTGTTTGCCTTTGTTTACATTAATGCATTTGGCAGATGCTTTTACCCAAAGTGGCTAAAGTGCTTTTTATGTTTTATCTCTGTATACAAATGTCTGTGCAATGGAGTTCACATAGAAAACCTGTGATTGTTTTTTCTCGTATTTAAACATAGACACAAGCAATACGATGCTTTTGTTTGGCTTTATTTACATTTATGCATTTGGAAGATGCTTTTATCTGAAGTGCCGTTATAACAACAGAAACATCTTTTGAATACTAAGATTTTCTCAATTCTCATTTTTTAGTTCTTGCTTTTCAAATAGTTTTGCTGATAATAAATATTTTAGTAAAACCATTTGGTGTCGATTAACAATACAAAATAGAAGAATTTTCACTGATGGTCTACTTATCTTTGGGACCCCATTCTATCCAATCATAATGGGTTTGTGTCAAGTGAAGCTGAGTCCATCATGTTAACAGATGCTTTCATGGCTGTCCACATATAGAGATTTTACTGCCACCCTTTTGACCTCAAGTGACAAGCCCAGATTAAAACCATCGTTAATATTTAATTGCCTGAGGTAGAGAGCTGAGTTGCTCAATAATAAATGATGGCAGCCCCTCTTCTCATAAAACACAGCAGAAGAACATACAACTGCAGAGTTTTATCATTATTTTCTTACATCACAGTTCAAAGTGTGATGTAACACCATCCTGTATAACTTCAGATGTTGTATTCAGATACTGATAGTAAAAGTTATCGCTATTATAAAACGGTAGCCCCTCGTGCTTTAGCATGTTCTTGTAGTTTGAACTGTTATGCTTGCGTCTGTCAGTGTAGCGATCTGTGATCAGTTATAGCTCAGGGCTGCTGTTTGTAAACTGCATAGCATGGCGTGATCAGAACACTGAGTTCCTCTAATTTGATTTAATTTGTGCTTTTAAAATTACATTTAGACTGGGTCAACCTGGCTCTCCATAAGTGCCTGAGAGTATAACGTGTTTATGTTGCATTGTGGCGTTGTACATTTGATGTACTGCTGCGGTTTAGGAGAGATGCAATTACCAGGTCCACTTTTGCTATCAGAACATTCAGCCATCCAGGTGGAAAATTCTGTTCCATTCATCGCTTTAGCTGCTCGGCGCTAATCTTATTAGCATCCATTACAGAGGCCAGGAAAGCCATTGATATGGGTGTTTGTATACATCTGCATGGGGCTTTCATAGATCACCCACCAATTCTAATTCTTTCTTTGGCATTTCATGTAGTTTCCATCACCGGAGTGGGACACCGTTACCCCAGAGGCCAAAAACCTCATTAACCAGATGTTGACCATCAACCCTGCAAAGAGGATCACCGCTGATCAAGCCCTCAAGCATCCGTGGGTCTGCGTAAGTCCCCTGACCAGAACCCAGACACTTCTAATGCATTTCTGTCACCTGTCACCCAGACTGTCACCTTTAGATGCGGCAACAAATAGTAACAAAACTGTGCCATTATGTCTTGCATTACACTCTAATCAAAATAGTGAAACATCTACTGCAATGTAAAGTGGTGGAAACAAAGAATATCTAGCATCCAATTTGCTGTAAATACTGTACAAATAAGGAATGAGAAGTTGTGTGAATATACACTCAACGGCCTTAAATACCTTATAGCTTTAAAACAAGTGTCAATAAAAATATCAAGGGAACAGTTTTTGGTAAAATTAAATGGCATCATTCTAACAAAGGAAAATCATGTCATGTAAGCAGTAGTACATTTTGAAATCTGTCAGAACCTAAATAGAGAATCTGTCAAAATCTGAATTGATCAAATTCACCCTGTGCCCCTTCTCTTCCTCAGCAACGCTCCACTGTCGCCTCCATGATGCATCGTCAAGAGACGGTTGAGTGTCTTCGTAAGTTCAACGCCCGCAGAAAACTGAAGGTCTGATTCTTTTTTTAAGTTTTGTCATCATTTGATGACTTTGTCCTAAGTGATGCACATGTTTATTAGAAGTGTGGATAAGATAAACTAAAGAACCGTTTGTGTCTCTTACAGGGGGCCATTCTCACCACCATGCTGGTGTCCAGGAACTTCTCAGGTGAATGTTAGCTTTAGTAGTATTTGTTAGAAAATAGAAAGTATTCTTTAAAGCTTTCATTTGGTTTTCTGGCTACGTAGAGCCATTTGGTCTCTGATTTTGGTTGGGTAGTTAGGATACAAATAGGGTAAGTTTTTGTTGTGACCCCAGAGAGGCTGAGCTTCTGTCCTGAGCCAGCCTCTTCAAAACGAAATGCTCTTTTGTCCAATAGTGGGTCGGCAGCACACCGCCCCAGCCACCCCCACCACCAGCACAGCTGCACTGGCACAGGAAGGTATGTGCGATGGGTACTAGGGGGCTGTTGCCCTCTTTCAGCCAGCATTCTTCTAGCATGTGACATATGGGAGCCTGCTAAACCCTGCCAATGCACAGGCACTAAACCTCTTCTGAGAGGCCACTGGCTATGCAGAGATTACAAACATGCCTTTACAGGCTGTCTAGGGTTTGGGTCATTGATTGAATTTAGATTACAGAATAACATCAATTCAGCAGAGATCTTGAGTGAACGGATGTTTAGTAATTTTTTCCATTAAACCGAAAGCTTGAATTTAAGATAGTAAAACAACTTTATATGGAAAAAAAATCTTCAATGAAATTCAATCATCCCCAACCCTGAGATGCATCCCTGTGTACTTTATGGCTTTTGACTGAAGCCTAAGTAGCCTGTGCAGATTAATTCTGCAATTGTCAGAAGATGTTTTGTGTCATTTTCATTTGATTGGGATGGTAAGAAGAGTATCACAAAAATGTATTATGTTATCCAAAGGATTTCCCTCTGGAAACAAAATGCATTATGGGTTTGCGCTCTCGTGGTCCAGGAATGCTCCAGTGGAGGTATTTTGACCAGGGCCACATTAAGAAACATCATCTTTCCTTACAAATGTCATCATGTTGATGGTTTCTTAAGGTGGCCTGTGCTCCTTATATACCTCACAGTCCTAAGTCAGGTCCTTCTTTGGTCATCTAATCACAACTGCACTGGTATGGAATTGTGGGTAGATGCTGACCTGTGAAGATCAAGGCTGATATGCATTTGCCTGTGGTCTATATTGCTAAGGTTGTGCAAAAGTGTGTATATATGCATTAGCATGCTAGCAAAGGAAAATCCTGTACTGAAATGCCACCAGGTCTTCAAACAGCGGAGGTCGCTTGAACAGCACTATGTGTTTTTCAGCATGTGTTCAGATTTCTATGTGCATGCAGGACAGAAAGCACCAGGATCCACTTGTCTGTTTGTGTAATGTTTATTGGTTTGTTTCTTCTTCTCTTGTTTGTGTCTTAATGAGTGTAGCATGTCTATAATTGCTCTGCTAACTGCTTCTGTTACTTTACTCTGGTATAGTTGTTTTGGTGTGGCATCACTTGAGAGGGTTATGCCTCACTAGTACAGATAATTGAATAGTCTGAGACAGTTGTTGACAATCTTAATGACAGACTGATATATTGGGCACTATTTTGGCTCCTTTGAGACTATTAGCATTGGCTATTAATCATGCCCACTTGGCTCATAAGTGAAATGGTGGTTCCCTTTATCTAACTTTTTTATTGCAACATCATTTCACCAGATTTGTGTACATTTCAGCTGCCATCATTTAATACTGCCTATATAGCAGCATTATATTAACCTTTCTGGATATCAGCATTGAAAAAACCCACCACTAATCTTTTTCGATTCATAATAATATCTATGTTATTATATCAAAGATACCTCAACTATCAACACTTGCAGCACACAAGCAGCAAATTCAAACTACATTATCTTTTCATGGTCAAAGCTTATTAAGCTTAATTATGAGCACAACAGCCAAACAGGTCAGTAAAGATATCTAATGAATGAGCAGTTTATCTGAGTGCTTTAGTGAAGTGAGGAAGACAAGCATTGATTTGTCAGGGCCGCATGGAGCAGTGTGCAGGAGAACTGCCCTCAGTGATGATGGGCAGCAGGCAGGAGATATTGCAGCCCAGCATGGACCCAGCATGAAACACTTCTTTTCTTGTTTGTTCTATTTGCCACTTTTTTCTTTTTAATAATCTACTGATTGATTTATCTTTCTCCCCTTTCTTGCACTCTTTCCTACCTCTATCTGCTTTGAAAGGTAAGAGAAATTGAAGAACATAAATACTTGGAAAAGCTGCCGAAAGCCCTAGATTTTATTTGTGTTGGGATTGTTTTGTTCACGTATGTCTTGGAATATAGTTTGTTTTTATTCTGAGAACTTAGTGGTTCTTGTTATCAGACTAATGATGGCTATCATGTTTTTGGTGTTTTAGCAACTCAGTCTTTAAGACTTTTTGCCCCTCTTTGATGTTGTCTAGAGGGAACCAACATATCTCTGATTTCTCACAAGCACTGTTAGATCTTTGAGCTGTACTAAATATTTTGCTTTTATCTTTCAGCTTGCAAAAGTTTACTGGCCAAAAAGTCTGATGGTGTGAAGGTAAGCCTCCAAACACGTTTGACGTTTATTTTTCATTACTTACATTTTCTGAATCAAATTGTAACCTAAAATGTACAGTTTCTTCCCCAGTTTTTACAGTTTTGTTTTTTTCCCACCACTTTAAGATCCCATTTTGAGACAGAACTGACAGCCAAGCAGCCGCCTTGTAAACAGTTAGCGTACAACAAAACTGAATAAATTAATAGCCTCCAAAAACTTAGAAGTTGATCACGGTTGTATGTCAGTGTTCTGTGTCCATTTGTTGCCCATTAAAAAATTAACCTTCAGCATATTTAGATATTTACATTTAATTAAGATGATGTTTCAAAGGCAAACAGAAGTGTCTGATTACATCATGTGCTCCAGCCTCGATCTGATTATGTTAGATGATATTCCTGTTCAGGATTAAAATGAGTTGAAGCAGAGATCCAGCCCTGTATCTGTCTGTGTGCATGCAGTGAATCGGCAGCATTTCTGCAGAACTGAGCAGTCCTATCAATGAATGAGGTTCAACTGTTTAACACTCACGTTTTTTTGCCACTGCGACACCTTCATCAAATCACACATGGCTTTGCAATTTGTGGTTGTTTCGGTTCTCTCACTCTTTTCTTCTCTGTTGGATATAACTAGCAGTTTTATTTTTTCTCTGTTCACTGGCTTATTTTCTATGCTTTTTCCTCCTCTGTTTCACCACGTTCAGAAAAGGAAGTCAAGCTCCAGTGTTTATTTGATGGTGAGATCTGTTCCACGTCTGACTCTGCCTCAACACTCTCTCACTCTCTTGCTCTCTGTTTTTTTATTGCCCGAGGTGCTCGAGAGTTTGTTTGGGTCTTTTTTGTCTCATTGTAGGAGTTTGTGAATCATAGGATCATCAAACATTAGCAGACTCATGTTCACCTCTTTTCAACTCTGTTATACATTATATACATATTTGTATATACATAGACTTGTGTTTAGCAAACAGCTCATAACCAGTCTAGTTCATCCTTCATTATCATTGCATCTCGGTGCTTGGTGTTAGATAACCAAGGCTTTTGTTTAAGAGGTCCACTTCCTGTCTTCTCCAGGCCATCGATACGCCCTTTAAGCTTTTCTTCAGCTCTGTCCTCTCAGCATTAACAGATGACCACCAGCTATAAACTTCTGCCCGCTTTAATCTCTGTCTCGCTGACAAAGTTGACAAAGGCGTATTTAAATGCTATTGTGTCAGACTTTATAAAGCAACAGACAAGCGGTCCTTTTTCTCTTTGAAACCCCCTCTTTTCCCACAGTCCCTAGTGCGTCAGGCAGTTTCTGTTGCCATGGCAATAGCTGCAGTGGCTGTGACATCAGGCTCGGTCTATCAACAAATGAAGAGCCCCTTGTCACAATGGTGACAATGCTGTTTTACCTTAAATTTACACTTCCTCAGCTTTAAAAGCCCTTTTTTTGTTCTTTCTTGATCTTAATTGTTGAGCTCACAGGTGTCCATCCTAATCTTTATTAGACGTTGCGGTTTTAAACAATATAATAACTTAAACTACTGTATTTTATCTGGAGGACAATATCAGTCAGATATTCACACGTAAATGCTCATCTGTCATTTCTTAAGTTTCCTGCCCCAGGTCTTTACACACGTCAGTTTTACCCCCACCCACTCGCCTGTCATGTGGCCTGCTCTCAAGTACACCCTGTCCGTTCATAGCAGTATTTTTAGACCCCAAAACCTGTTGTGGAGAAGTTTGATTCTAGAACGTTCCTCTTAAGAATCATCTCTGTTTGACTGCCTCCGTTTTTGATAACCTTATAGTATATTGATGCATAAAATCAGAGGTCTGTGCATTAACCCTGCTCACAGATTTTCACTGCATGCACTAGTGGACTATCAGGGGTGCTATTGGCGTCCCAGTTATACCATCAACTCCCAGACAGTTAAAATGGCCTGTAGTTGTTATTGTGCCAGCAGAATATTTAAAAAAAACTAAATAGCTTTCCAGCAGACTGGATTTTTTTGTAATGTTTTTGTTACTGGAAGAACTGTTGAATCCATCTACATGGATGTCTTTAAATGAAGTTCTGCTATTATGCTTTCAAGTTTATCATAAACATTTTTTTATGGGTTAAAACTTAATATTGCGTCAATTATTTTTATTATAATTTCATTATTTTCTCCAGAGCGTATGTTTATAGCAGTTCTAGAACTGTACTAGCTAATTATTTAAACAATAAATAATCAGTTAAACATTAAATTGCAAAAAACAGTGTAGGTGCTTACTGTACAACAGACGTTTTATCAAACATTAGTATGTGTTTGTTTTTATAGGTGTGTGAACATTGTGTAATATACATCACCATTAAAAGAATCTCACAAAGCAAACACATATCTGAGCAGTTGAAAGTCATATATTAATTCAGGTTTAGCTATACCAACCGATACCATGAAAGTTTCTCATTAAAAGTGCACTAGGGAACATTGTGGGTGTGTGTTTTTTTGTTTTTTTTTGTTTACCTGTGAGCTAATCTACCCATACAGGTCCCCTGTCATACCGTTCTGTGGTCTCCCAGTGTGTCGAGTTTGAGTTGAAGCCTATGAGTTCTTGTACTGCACTGAACAAAATCATTTTGTGTTGTCATTGTGTTTGTTTTGCCCCAGCCACAGACAAACAACAACACAAACAGTGTAGTAAGCAGCAGTACCAAAGACAGCAGCATATCATCCGCCGCACCAATGGTACATCATCTTGACTTTTCTTTTGCCATCTCTTTACTCACAGTCTTTTCTTCTCCTCTGAAGTCTTTGTTTAAAAAAGGCTTTATTAGTCTGTCCCACAACTGTTGTTTTGACTTCCACCACCCATCGCTCAATTCACATACATGAAGATGTGTGAGGTTGCTCATGGTTTTGATGAGTGATACTGAAACATCTGGTCTGTGCCTGTGGACTCTCTTGCTTCCTATTTTACCCAAACAAACTCACAAACAAACAGGAAAAGTTTTGACAGCTTGAGAGACAAGTCAATTTTCTCTGATATCTATCTGTATTGTGAGAACTTTGGCTGCTTCTTTCCTCTGTGAGTTAATTTTGCTGCCATTTTTAGGCTAGTAAAATGTGCATACATCATGGTTAGATTGATGTATTACTTCTATTAATCTCACACTGAAGTCTCCAAAGGGTAAAACAGGATCCATTTACGTCAGAAAGCAGAACTATTTCACTTATTCTGAAGATGCAGTCCCTACTATAGCATTATGGGTAATGGCTAATTTAGTGAATGTGAATGGCTTTCACTGGTATTTGCTCAATATCAGAGATGGCATGGGATCAATAAGATATCAGATACACAGTCAATAAACAAAGGTTTTGTTAACTGCCACAAACTCCCAGTCAAGTAATACTTAATGTTATTCTGTCTCTAGAGACTTTAATAAGTATAAGGTTGCTCAACAGTTTGCCTAATGTAGTATTTAAGCTGAATGCCAAAGACAGTGTTCCTGTACTGATGACACACTATGTTATTGAGCATCCTGCTACATTAAAATCACAGGCCTTTACATTACCAGGGCTGACAGGTGAAGAGGGGGTTTATGGGAAACTCATTGAAGGGAATGAAACTGTAATTGGCTCTCAGCTTGTAGGGACTGTGTCTTCACATCTATGTTGACAGTGTGCTTATTAGAGGGTGTTGTGTTAGTTGTGGTGGAAGTAAAGTAGAATCAAGTGTGTGTGTGTGTATATGTGGATGTGGGATCAGTGCTTTGTGTTTCAGGAAAAATAACATTGTGAAAACTAGCTGTTTGTGCAGTGCTAACCATGTGTGTAATGTCTGTGCTGTTGGTGACTGGGGTTGGTTTTGGAGAGAGACTAAAGAGTTGCATTAATATTTTGTTTTGCTGTGTTTCTGCCCAATATCTGCTTGTGTATCCAAGGCCTTTCTGTGTAAATTCCTTAAGGCTCTTGTTAATTTTTTTTTCTCTATAGACGTTTTAATTGTAGCGGTACAACAGCAATAAAGACATGGGCTAAAAGTCCCATTTTTATTTTGTTTTCTAAAAAATAACAACTATTGGCATCCCAGAACTTTCCTAAACAAAGTTCCAGTTAATGCGCATTTTGTTTTAATCATAAACTTTTTGAATCATTTTTACAATAATTAAGTTGCTTCATTAATATTTACACCACACGTTTTCACATGTTTTTTTCCCCTCAAAGGTGGCTTGTAGTGCTTATCTAACCAAACTAACAAGTGACTCATGCATTACTGCATTACTGTCCATTTCCAGTGAACCACAAATATATATTTTCATTTTTGGCTGCTGAAGTTGATGGCAGTAGTATAATCTCAGCATGCCAGTTTCGGAGTTTTAGGGTCCCTATACCCTCTTTTTTTGTAGCCTTGCATTGTAAACTCTCTCCTACCTCCTCCAGGAACCACAGACCACTGTTGTGTACAATCCAGTCAATGGCATTAAGGTAAGCCGTCTCACTGAGCTCTGCCACTGAACACTGGTCATTTCGGACAACTTCATTAACACCACATTGTGAAACCTTCACAGTAACATTATAAATATCACTCGAGTTAAATTAGGCTTGTCCACTTGCTAGATTGACTGGTTTGTGCAGGGCTTTGTGTGTTTCTGTGTGGAAAATGACTTTCCTGTGTGTGTGAGAAGGTGTTGGGTGTATCTGTGCTTGCGGGTGATTCACTACAGTGTGTGTGGACTGTTTTTAAAGTTTGCACCCTATGTTGATCCACAATGGCTGCACATCTGTTTCTGTCTTTTCTTTCTTCTGTCTTTCTATCTTGTCTTCATTTCGTCAACCCTCCTGCCCATTATCTCTCTCTTTATCCTTCTTTTCTCTCTCTCTCACAGGGATCCACAGAGAGCTGCAACACCACAGAAGAGGAGGACATGAAAGGTAGGAAAGGTAGACTATCACCTCCTATCATCTACTATGCATGACTTTCTCTTCATAAGAGAAGACAAAATTTCAGACTGTGGTAAATGTGTGTATTGGTGCATACAGAAAAAAAATTACTTTAAAATTACCATTGAAAGTTGTTATTGGTTAGTGTATCAAAGGGCGTGTTTACCCTTGGCATTAGCGTCTATCTTGGGTGATTAGATCTCAGGGGGCCTGTTTACACCTGTTGTAAACATCATTCCCAGACGATGCCATCACAAGGGCCCCATTTACACTTGGTAGTAACAGGGCAAATTGACACAACTTGAATACACATTGTGGGTTTAACTAAGCAAAGCCTTCCTAAACGGTATCTGAATCCTGCTTAAGTATCCCATGGTGCCTTTCCCGTTGAGAATCGCTGGAATAAGAGACAAAAACAGGGTCAGAGTAACTGATTACAGTCATGAATCAGCACAAACTCGGCTATAAAAAGAAGACTTGTGTTGTGAATGCCAGAGTTCACATGACACTGATGAATTGCAAAGTTTTGTTTTGGCATAATGAATGTCCACAATATCTGAGGGAATATTTTGGTTTTATAGCACTGACCTTTAAATAAACAAATAACCCTGCTGAGAATGAGCCCTGGTAATATAGTGTCATTTAGCAGAGCCACACAGTGGTTCATTATAGCACAGCAAATTTAACTCAATCTGTGTAACAATGACATTGTTTTTTTTTTTTTTATATATATATGTAATTGGTTGTGTTGATAAATGTTGGTCATGCTCAGGTTTTATTCGTTTAGCATTTTAATTATTACTAAAAACTGCTGCAGTGGGTTTCTAAGGGTTAAACCTCACAGTTTCTCCCATCATGTTTGTGGAAGGAGCCCAAAGATCATACATTCTGTACCAGGGTGAAAATATGTCCTAGACAGGGAAACGCTTCATCTTACATGTAAATGTTACCAGTTTTATAACATGTAGGAGTAAGCGTGGGTTCAAGGTTTGAGTATCTAATTTTATTTGTTTATATTCTTGCGTTGTCTGCACATTGTATGCAAATTATGTAGTTTATCCATATAAAATACCACATATCCATGAAAATACCACATAAGGCAAAAAGCGAAGAATTTTGTTATGCTTGCCACAACAAATATACTTTCTTTCCTTCCACTCTTAACTGTGTCAGCATTGGTGGGCGGGGCTAGCACCAACAGTGCAGTGGTCAGCCAGTGCCGTGCCTCTGAGGATACAACTCCTCAGACTGAGGCTCCGCCCCCCTGCCCACCACCCAGTAAGTTAACTACTACAACAGCAGCTGGTTGTCTGACCCTCAACCTTATCAGCTGTTTCTGTACCCCTGCCCTGGACAAATCTGATCTCTGCATGCTCTCTGTTCTTTCTATTCCCATTGGTAGCTTAGGGTATTCACTTCTCTAAGCCTATCTTTACCTACTATACCACTGTATCAGACTGAGATGAAATGTTAGCATCACAATGTCTTTCATATGCGCTTGACTGTTAGGAAGTTCCAATGGTGCCTAGAAGTAATAGTATCTATCCAGCCTGTCCTGGCATTGACGGGATAATATTGTATTATTAACAGTACAGGCAGAAGTTCTGATGATCCAGTGTGATAATGTGTTAGTCCTGTCTGGCGTCAGGAAGAGTTTGGGTTTAACTGGTGTTACGGTATGTTTTCATAGAATACCATGGTGATTTATCTTTAAAGATCAAAGACGATCTGAATTCGATTATATGACTCCTTTAAGCTACAAATGTGCCAGTTGTTTTTGGGGCTGTCATAGGTCATTGGAAGAACTTTAAAAACCCTTTAGTCATGTTCTTCATTACCTCTGACATGGAAAAAATTGTCCTGACCTTCTCAGTCAGGGTGACCTTTTCGTTTATTTTTCTGTGTGACATTGAATACTTAGACTGGGAAGATTAGCAGGGAATCAACCCTGGGACTTTACACACCAAACAATTCTCAACAAACTCTGCTGTGCCTATTTCTGGTATGGCTGGGACTTAGGATCTATCCATGTCCATACTTCTCTTATGTGTACTTCATTAACTCCTCTACTGCTTATGCTGTTGTAGCACATAAGTTGCTCCCACAGTCTCAACACAGACAGACCTATAACTTTGCTGAACCCTGTTTAAGCTCTACTTTGCCTGTCTATGTGTGTTACTTTCTGCTTTTCTTAAAACAACTGGTGCAGACTTCAGCAGGACTCTGTTTAAGAGGCCCGTGATAGTGTAGCCCTGCTGCCATCTGCTGGAAGCTTTTTGTACTGCTTAAACGTGTCTAGATCTCTGTACCAGTATGTTGCAGTGTTGTTATAGCCTAACAATTCTTTAGATTAACACTTTTATGATCTTTGATTGTTGTGTGGATAATCATCTACTTCATTTGTGTCGGCTCTGTTTTCTGTGTGATATGCTAGTAGTTTGATATTTACAATTTTGTTCATATGTATCAGGGTTCCAAAAGCCACTGAAAACCTGGAAATACCAGTTTTTTTTTAATTGTACTGTAAAAAGTAATTAAAATTGTTACATTTTAAAATATCATGCAAATGTTTCTGAAATGTCTACAGAATATACAGAGGGTACATTTTTATTTTGTTTTGGCTTAGTTTTACTCTTTTAATTGTAAAACATCATGGCAATTGTTTAATCCAGGTGTTGGAACTCTGATATGTGATTCAGAGACTTAGTTTGTTGTCACCTTGCTTGTCCATGTTTTCTTTTGCTGTGGTCCTGCATGTCTGTGGGTTTAGCTGCTGTTTTGTTTATTTGTGCCATTGTTTTGCAGCTGACCCACCATTGATGTTAAGCATGATGATTGGAGCAATTCACTTCAGAATTTCTGCCCCGATTTAGTACCTGCTGTACCTGCTCCAGCCTCCACAGCACTAGGGGGCAAGTGTTAGGGTGTAGATGTAGTTGCATATGTACAATAATGGTTGTTTTTGTGAATAATAGCTTTGAATATGCCTGACATTCCCTCTGGCTTTACAAAGTCCCAGCAGAGTCCAGCACAGTGTAACTGTCCTCACTAGCAAAACATGTTGATCCATAGGGACTACAAATTCTGTGGTTTTGGCTGATGCAAGCTTGTTACTTGCTCATAGTTTGTTTACAGGGCTGGTTGAGAAAAGAAGCTTTAATAACTGTAGAACATATGAGTCATTCTATAACATCTCCACCTCAACCTCCAGCTGCTGAATAAAAGGTGTCTCTCCAAGTATTGGAGAATATTGAATGAAGACATCAATACTAATTAAAAATGTAATGGGCTTGTGTAATGGGCTTGAAAGAGCCTCTGTGGGTGGGGCCCAGCTTGAGGGGACGACTCTTGTTGCCAAGTCTTCTCATCACAGATGGCATCCTATCCAGAAGTTTAACATTGGTTTTCAAATAATGGATGTGGATGATGCTTAATTGTGTCCTTTGTGCTTCCTTCCACGTCCCCAAACACCAGCACGAAAGCAGGAGATCATTAAAATCACGGAGCAACTCATTGAGGCCATCAACAATGGAGATTTTGAAGCTTACACGTAAATACTGTTTTTATATGCTACTTAAATGCCACCACAGCCATTGATCAAAGTGACTTGTTTACTTTTTCCTGTTATAGAACTGTTTCTTATCAAGTTATTAGCTATAAATTGGTTCTAAAGAAAAGTAATGGTGTCTTATTTGCTAGAAACTACCGGCATAAGTGATTTAGTTTGATTTTATTAAATTATTATGCCAAGCAATGTATAAAAATAGTTTTTTAGTATTGTAATATTTTGCAGTCACCTGTAGTAAAGCTCCCAAAAGTTTTTTTTCACAGAAATTTGGACTCAATATTAAAATTCTATTTCCAGCTAACAATTTTAGGTTGTAAGAATGTTTCCAATTTCTAATGTTGCCAATGAGTAGCAAAATGCCATTTTGATAGTTCCTGGTGCAAAGCTACCAGTTTTTACGTTGTATTAACTTTTTTTTATTTTTTATTTTACTTATTTGTAATTTGTAACATTTTTAAAATGTTCTACCAACACTTTACGAATAATGTTCTTGATATGTATATAAAAATGAAATGGTACCACAAAAATGATTTTAACTTTAAGAGAACCTTTAGAGAAAGTAGAGAAAATATTCTGAGAATATTCCCTGTTAGCTGGGTTGTGATCTGAGTCCGTTATGTTGTAGGAGAATCTGTGACCCTGGTCTGACCTCTTTTGAACCGGAGGCACTTGGAAATCTGGTAGAAGGAATGGACTTCCATAAGTTCTACTTTGAGAATTGTAAGTCCATGCTTAGGAAACATGTTTCAACAACCCTTGTTTGCTTTCATTCTCCTTGGAGTAGTAAGCAACCAATCCACTAAAGTTAATGGCTATCATATGTGACAAAGCTATACAATATAAACTCTAGCCTATTGTAACTCTGTACAACTCTTGATATATTCATCGACTCTTTAGTGCTGAGTAAGAACAGCAAGCCTGTTCACACAACTATCCTGAACCCTCACGTGCATCTGATTGGAGAGGACGCTGCCTGCATCGCCTACATCCGGCTGACGCAGTACATTGACGGTCAGGGCCGTCCGCGGAGCTGCCAGTCAGAGGAGACACGCGTGTGGCACCGCCGAGATGCCAAGTGGCTCAACATCCACTTCCACTGCTCTGGAGCTCCTGCCGCACCTCTACAGTGAAGCACACAGGGCGGAGGTACGTCTGCAGAGCTTACATGCTGTGATGCAACAACAGTGCAGTTGCATTCCAGAATGCGTTGTTTTGTTTTGTACTGTAGCACCTTGGTCCTGGAGAAATGTTGTTTCGTTTCACGATGTACTTATGTACATATGGTGACAAAGATGACACTAATAATGCAGCATTATTAATGATTCTAGTGCATATTATTGATAATAATTGATTCCTCAAAGGACTGTGTAACCAGTTAATAAGAACTTGAAAAATAGTGATGCATATGTATTATGCATATGCAGACATATGCATATGTCTGTTCTACACTGATATTAAGAATAGATTTCTGAGTCTCTGACTGTCTCTCCTTTAGCATGCCTGAAAACTAAACCTGATTGGAGCGTTTTTTCTCCGTGCACGTATTGCCGCCTGGAGTCCGGCCAGAAGAGAACCTCTTGAAGTTTTGAAAACGTAAGGTGGAAAAAATTGACACAACAAAGAAATGTATTTATGAGTCGACTGTGGCCACCACTTCTGTCAAACCCTAGCTAGATGTGGGGCGGGCGGCTATGGCAGCAGCCCTGCCTTCTGGATGCTGCATGCTTTTAATGCCCACACAGGGTGCTGTTTTGTCTTTACCCATAATCCCATAATCTCTGCTGCCCAACATTCGAAAATGGTGTTTAAAGTATTAATATATTGTAACATATTGAGATCTTCACTTGTGTAATTAACAGCTGATAGCTATGGGGGTTAGAATCAGAAATGTGAATTTTTGAAATAAGAGCACGCCATTCTTAGGAACTCTAAGTGAGGTTTATTAGGTTTAGGAAACTTTTTTTATGCAAAGAATGTGATTGAATGGCACATCTGAGGAAAATAATGTCAAGTTGATGAAAATCAGACATTAAAGCACCAAAGTGTAGATTTCAGACATCTTAGACTCTTAGAAAATGTTTTTAATGTTGCTTTTATTTTTCTCGGAAGGGAGGATAAGGGTTGGGGAATGTTTTTTTCAGTATTCTGTAGTGTTTTTGTGGAACTCCTAATTTTTTATCTCATGAATAATGCTGTATTTAAAAGTATTTTGTGTTTGAGAAAATTGTTTTAAAGTGGGACACAATTTAATATAGTTGTGCATAAATAGACATTTATAATGAGAAAGGAAAAACAGTCTGTGGTGTCAGGGTACAGGGAGAAAAGGGTGAGAGTGCTTGAATGTGTGTGTTTGTATAAATGTTTCTCTTGGGCTTGATACGCTTGTTGCTCTGTTGTGTTTTGAGAAGGTCTCTACACACACATCTTTATGAAGCCTAAATTCAAGTTGGGTTGGTTTTTTCTTCTTTTTTCACACCTTTCTCTATGTTGTACCTCCCAACTCTCCAAACCTGAAGTTGTAGAACTCTATTGTATGTCTCCCTGTCCCCAGGGAGCGCTTAACACTAAACACAGACCAGAATCAAAACTTTCCCGCTTCTTCACAGAATACATATTTTACACTTTAGGCTTCTAGCTGCTGTGCATATCATTTTGTAGAATATAAGCATGTTGAGAAAGCAAATAACAAAAATGAAATGGCCTGTACTGTTTTGCACATAAGCTTATGACTCTATGCTGTTTTCTTCACTTTCTCGTGGACTGCTTTGCAACTTCAGGTTATGAAATCCATCCATAGGAGATCAGACACTCAAAACTGTCACATTACACCCTCACAAGTGTCTATATACTTGTCCATATTTGTCCTTACGTTGTCACAGTTTTCATCATATGTTGTGATTTTTAAAGAGGTTATGGTTTGGTTAGAAAGTTATCACTTGATGTCTACAGGCAGGGAATTAAATGTAAAAAACATTCTGAATGCAGTTCCACGGGTTTCCGGAGTTTATTGTGGTCCATTTTGTAGAAGAAAATGTTCTATGTTCTTCTAAATGTTGGAAAATGTTATGGATTTGTGTTGGATTTTATATTTCTAATATAACCTGTAAATATTAATGCTAATTGTTGATGAGGGGAGGGAAAGTTTAGCCAATGAGGTTGGCTTTAATTTATTCCCACGTTCAGCAAACTTTTACACGGTCACTTAAAAAAGACTCACAGAATGCTGTCTGATCAACAAAGTAAACTTGTATTGTTAAAATGTCTGATGCTGGTTTGGGTGTGTTTAAACACAGTCAAATTGTGTTCCATTTAAAGGTTATCTGTGTTACCAACATACGTTGACACTTTGTTCTTTACTGTGTTATGTAGAGTCTTGTGTGTGGATTGTGACGCTAGAGTGGGCTTTGCTGTTCACCTCTCCCACTTTGTCTGTGTTGTGCCATTGCTTGTAACATTGTTTTGAAGTTGGCTAAAAGTTACACCAAATGATACCCATTTTTAAAAAAGGAGGGAAAAGGCATTTTTTAAGCAAGTTAACTTGAAACCGTCTGGCAATGTGACGTCTGCCATATCAAACTGTGCTCTCTGTCACCCCCTGCTGCAGTGTGTGTGTCCTGTATGTGCGAGTCCTATTATCTGCCTGCTGGTAGTCTTTTCTTCAGTCATAGTGAGAGTGTCCATATTATTGTGTAGTCAATAAAATAAACAAATGGTCAAGAGAGGAGTTGCTTCCAGTTGCAGGAGATTGCAATTCTCATATTTTTTATGACTGTTAGTTAGATGGACAAAGGGGCCTGTGTATGCTAACTGAATAATAATAATAATAATAATAATACTTATACCCACTTTAACAACCAAACCCTATATGCAGTTCAACAGACAGAAAATATGCATGTGTAACTTTCTGGTAATATTTTTCACTGTATGTGTTTACCTAAAATTGAAGTCTATGTATATTACCTGCATCTTCAAGGTAAATGAAATGTGGCTCTGAAATATGGTTTCCAGTGCTAAAATTTAATCTTTTTGTGAAGAAAAGGACAAAACACAGCTTTAGCTCGGTATGTTTCCCCGTTCTTGTCCATTTTTGCATTGTAAGCATATGAAAGGACTACATATGATAATACTTTGAGGTTTAATTGGATGCTGGATTTTTTGCATGACCGTACAATTAATAAACTATGAATTTAAATCTATCAAGTGTTTGTTTGAATGTTGTTAAACCATCATAGCTTTGCTATGATTAAAACATTTCAAAGTATTAATAAAATATCATTTCAACAGTAGTGACCCAGAATATCAAAACATTACACTTGCTTGTTTGTTTAAATGAATATGTGGTTGGATTTGTTTAAACATTGTCATACAAGCATTAGTGCTGTTATGATTATGCTGTATTGAATATGACTGTGACTTCGCCACAGGCACTTATACAACTTTAACCTAAGTTATATTTGAAATTGTATATTACTTTTCTGTTTTTGCAGAAAAATTACAACTACGTGTTGCTTAATTTTGTATCGAATAACAAAGAATTTGTGCATATATTGTGCATATTATATTGTGCGTATAGCTGTGTATGTGTTTGTGTGTGTTTCTATGTGTGTTTCCATGTGTGTTTCCGTGTGTGTTTCCGTGTGTGTGCTTCCATGTGTGTGCGTGTGTGTGTGCGTTTAAAACAGTCGTATCTATCCTAAACTTGTGCTGTCACAAACTTGACTGCTCTGCCCCCATCAACCTTAGGCAGAAAGGCGAAGTGCTATTTTTATATAGCAATGCATGTCCCCTTTCTTCAGCCAGCTCTGTGAGTGACAGCACAGCTGTGTGAAACTAGGTCCTGCCTTCATCCAGCACATGAGGAGACGGTGGGTATCTCTCCTCTTTCCTCTATTTTAACTTCCTTTACTGCTGCGCCAGTCACCAGCATCCAGTTCAGGGTGTGGGAGGGGATTTGTGCTTATTTGTTTGAGACATTCAGGTGGGCATTGAGAAGAACCTTGTCGTGGTAGTTGTCCTTTTTCTGAGGGGGTCCTGTGAAAATATGGAGTGCTTCTGTTGAGGGCCCCCCCAGGCCTGCAGAAGACAGAAGCACCGATACCACCATGGTGGCTGAGGAGGTCACCATAACCCTCTCTGGAGGAGCACCTTGGGGCTTCAGACTGCAGGGTGGACTGGAACACCAGAAGCCTCTGCAGGTTGCCAAGGTACGGTTGCTGTGAACAGTAAATATTGACTGTAAAATGTACTTTAATTCATTTAAATGCCTCTTATGTTAGTTTAAGCCTTAAGCTGTAATCGACACCAGAACAGGCCCCTGCTGAGTGAGTGTGGTGTGGAATTGATCCTGTCCCAAAAAAGCAAAATAGAGTTATGAACTTTCAGGTACTGAAATGTGGTATTAGCTTTGACATTTTGAGTCTTAAATGCTAAGCTCTGGGGTAATTGAAGTAACTTGATGCAATTGCATAGGAGAAATAAACCAATCTTATATTATGAATGACTTGCCTTCATTTTGGATCTTTGGGAATAAAAAGCACATTAAGTATAGGGAAGTTATTGGACCTAATCTGATATTGTTGCATATTATATATAAATTATATATTTGAACAGGACAAACAGTGGTTTAATGTTGCCTACTAAGGTGTTATGTGGGTAGTAGTCTAGGTGATTATAGTGAAGTTGCAGACATCGTTTTACATTTATGACTCCGTACAGCTTTGTGTATTATTGTCATATTTTAGCTAATGTCATAATTTTACTATTGTYRTATGTTTGATAACCTAGTAAAYGAWTYAGAGAACGAATCAYTGAGTCTGAAATGTTTTAKRAATCATTTGAACTAGTTCAAACATCAGTCAAAAGTTCAYTAATCGGACTGATCTATTTTTCCAGTGATCGATTTCAAGTTAAAGGAATAAATTGATTGAAAAGAATTGAAATTGAAGTTTACAGTGGCGCCCTCTGCAGACAAAAAGAGCTTCGAAAGCGCATCCACCATTAAAGAACACATATGACACTAAATAATGTTTATCCCAAAAATGTATCATTTTACTTTAAGAGACATTTGGAGTACTTTAATGATGGATGGTGCTGGAAGGAGCCATGATGTTGTACAAGATAACTCTGATTGTGTTATTTTGAGGAAAGAAAACCATAAACATTTAGTACATTATAGGAGAATTTTAATCCTGTGGTGGAGTTAATCTCTGTGCGGTTTAGATATGCTGTCAGTGAGTTTAATGTGAAGTAACCTAGGCTGTATCCAAAATAGCCCTCTAAATCCCTATATAGTGCACTGTTTGAGGAAGCGGAGTGTACTTATTCAATCCAATAAGGCCCTGAATGCACCAGCATGCATGAAGCGCATGAAGTCCATTTACCATATGGCTGCTATTTGTCCTTTGTGAGGGCAAAATAATTTCAGCATCTCAGCAGAAGATGGCGTGAAGACCACAGTGTTCAAATTCACTTACAGTCCTTGCATCATTTTGAGCACATCTCTAGAACGGTGAAAAGTCATGTAAAATTGTCATTCCCATGTGTTTTGTTTTGTTTTGTTCTTCTTTAGGACATCATTGTAACTTTTACAAGTTTCTGATAAAGATACTATTTTTACTGTGAACTGAATCTGATTTCACTCGACAGTGGAACGTAACTGTAGCAGTACGTTTATTTATATATATAGCGCTTATTTATTTATATAACAGTGGCGCATTATTACAAAGCAGCTGTTCAGATTAAAAATATCTTGGGATATTTAACAGTAAAATAAAAGTGGAATTTATTTGAAAATTAAATAAATGTATAAAAAGGAAGAAAACTAATAATGTTTTTAAACAATGATTAATCTTGTAGGTGCGTAAGCGAAGTAAAGCGTGTAGAGCTGGTCTGCGTGAGGGAGATGAACTGATCTCCATCAATGACAATTCCTGTGGGAGTTTGTCACACGCCCAGGCCATGATGCTGATCGACAGCATGCCAGGAACGCTGCATATCCGGGTGAATAGGTAAACCATCCTTTACCTTTGCCATGATAAAGTTAATGCGAGCTGCTGTTTCTCACCACCCTTGTGCTATTTTACTTTCTTATATCTATCAGGGCACCGGCTGGCTTTGAGTCGGTGGTTCTGGTTGCTCGAGCTCCCTCTCCCCGAATTGACAAAGAGTACCGTGCTGCCCTTAGGACCATGTCCCCATCCAGCTCCAGACCTCACCAGCCCAGCGTACGTCAGGTCCACCACGGGTCCCTGATGTCCTCGACTGGACGCAGTGGGTTGACCTCCCCTCCAGGAAGTGAAGCCTACTATGGAGAGACAGACAGTGATGCAGATGTGGCTGCTCATGACAGGCAACGCAAGCAGAAACGACGCAGTCCCAGCAACTCACCCAGCAAAGCTGGCCGAGCCTCACCTGATGGAGCAGAGACTTCAGAGATGAGCGGGTATGACAGCGCCTCAGATGCCCAAATTTACCAAGTTTTGGAGCCTAATGAGAGGGGGAAATCATTGCCTGGTGTGGCCCGCAAAGAGGTGATTTACCAGCCCCCCTTGCCTGGAGTCTGGTCCTCACAGACATCCACTGAGACTTCGTCCATAAGTGCGGATGACCAGTACCCACAAGAGGGGATGACTGAGGAGGATAGTGGGTTCCAAGAGCTCACAAAAGTTCCACTTGTGTCTCCTGAGAGAGCCAAAGAAGCCCTGATGTTGAGCTCTCGCGCTCAACTGGTGCCAATGGTTGGACCAGTTGACAATCCGGTGGATGAGGAGCTCACCTTAACATACATGGATAAAGCAAAACAAGCAAGTGAGTATAGGATTAATTTAGTTTATTGGTTAAAGGAAAGTGTGGTGCTGGTCAACTAACTATTATTATTGTATTAATAGATTTATCACTAATTGCAGCATTTTAATATCAAATTGTCATCCCAACTCCAATGGAAAGTTATTTAAATAGATACAGTACACAGCTCAAACTGAAAGTGCAGCATTTTACTAATTTGCACTGGTTGTAATTGACTGACTGGCTTCAGTTATACAGCCAGGAACACCTTCTTTGCTTTGTAACTCTTATCTGGGACAAACTGTGAGTTTCACTTAAATAATACTTAAATAACAGTGTATTTGCCTGCATGTAACCTCTTGAAGACAGGAGAGTTGAGTCTTTTAGCCAGAACGAGAGTCTAAATTTGTCCTGAGGCTCATAAGGTTGATAAACCAAGCACTGTTTTGCATGGCTGGCATGAACATCTCCAGCTGCTAGCTCATATCAGGTGACAGTGTTCCTCACAAGCCTGCTCCTTTCTCTCCACCTCTACCTCCACCAGTACACCACCTCCACCCCACAAGGTCCTCAGCTGTACAGTATTGGAAAACTGCTGAGAATTTAAGTATTGTTTCACACATAAGCAGAAGCATCTGGTTTGGAATTTGGCGTCAATCAAAGCCATCAATGCAAGTCACAAATTACCATACTTAGCCAAGCTAAGCCAAGCTAGTCTTTGTAAAATGTAATACAAAGCATACTTGACAACATGCAATGTGTATTACATTCTCAATGACATGGCATACATGCCAGTGTCTGTGATAAAACAGAACAAGTATTCATGAGTAGGACATTGATCCTGGAAGGCATCTGAGAAATGTATGATTGCTGATCCCAGATCAGGTGGTAAACACCACAGTGACATATGCGTTTATGCTGGGATAAGACCTTCAATATTAAATGACTGTAGGACAGTGTGTGATGATAACCATTTAGAAATCTAGAGAAAGCATTAGATGCCACAGTTATTGTGATTGTTACAGCACATAGATGATACTAATGCCTGTTTTAGATGTAAAACAAAATATCTAAGCCAGTAAATGACTTGGTAAATAATTTAATCAAGTCAAATACCTCAGCCAATGTACTTAAAATTGAATTGCATACTTCTGGTATTGCATTTTTGTGTTTGTTAGCTTTTACTTTGAGCACAGTATGCTAAGACCTGGAACTATGTGCACCACCGCAGCACCTTTTAAAGTTTGCATTCATCTACAGAGCCATATCTATTTGAGTCTGTGTTATTCTAAGCAGCAGAATAAATATTTAGTAATGAATCTAAAGACTCTAGTCTGCGCTCTAAACTGTCTCAAGCTTAAATTGTGTAGCTTCTGTGGAAACAAGCTTTGATTAAAACAGAATAATTTAATGGATTGTGACATTTTATGACAGTGGAGTGTGGCATACAGTTTCTGTGTTCCAATATGAATTACTAAGCATGTGACAAGATGTGTTTGTTAATGTTGCAGCAGTATGTAGAATCTAGTATGTTCTTAAAAGTTTTTTGTCATTTTTATCTTGCTATTTTCATGTAATGTAAAACATTATTAGACTGATAAGGCAGAGAAAAGATGTGATATACTGCTTTTGCAAAATAGTTATCTACTGTCAATAATTAAATAACTGAAATGTTTCCTACTGAACAATCAGGGCTGACTATATAATGTGGATGGTTTGAAGCCATGAATTACAATTTTAACTCTGTTTTTATCTTTTGTTATGCAGAACTGAACCGTGGAGATACAGTCATGGATAAACAGGTGAAAGAGGCCCGGTCCAAATGTCGCACCATTGCCTCACTGCTGACAGATGCACCAAACCCTCATTCAAAGGGTGTTTTGATGTTCAAAAAACGTCGTCAGCGCTCTAAGAAATACACACTCACCAGTTTTGGAAGTGTTGATGAGGACATGAGGCAAGACTCTCAAGAAGAAGTGTTTCCCGGCAGCGAATCTGAATTTGATGAGGAAGGTTTCTCTTCAGCGCCTGATCCTACGTGGGACAGTGACTACCTTGAGATGTTGGAAAGAAGATCAGCATCCAGAGGTTTAGAAGGAGAGGGTGGAGGTGCTCTCAGTCCAGGTCTGAGTGATACTTCAGGGAAAGGAGCACAGTTATTTGAGCAGCAAAGAAGGAGGGCTGAAGAACATACAAAGAAAATGGAAGCTGCCCAAGAACAATTACAAAGCCAAATGCTGGAAAGTGCTCTGAGGGAATCACCAGCACTCCCTGAACTTAAGACACAGCAGCCTCAAACACATCAAGAACCACCGATAAAGCCCCGTGTCCAGCCACCACAAGTTGCTGCAAAACCTGCAAGGCCTTCAGAAACATTACACCATGAAGTTCCACGAGCAGAGACACAAATGAACATGAGCACACCTCAAGCCATGGCCACTTTTCCTGCTATTGTTAATGAAGATGTTTCAAACACAATAGTTCATGCTTCCACTGTGATGCCTATAACTAATATTTCAGTAACTCCTACAGAAACTGTGATGCCTCCACCTCTTACTGTACCAGAACTTCCTGCCAACTCAGTGTTAAACAGAACTGCCCGACCTTTTGCCCCAGGCTGTATAACACATCGCTCAGCTACTGCTCCTGTTGTCTTCCGCCCTGCGGTCAAGAAGAAAGCACCTCGTCCTGTTTCAGTAACTGTGGTGGCACCTCCATTTTCAACAGCATCGGAGGAGCATGCTGTGAGTGTCACTTCTGCCTCTTTTGCAACTCATCTTACAGTGAACCAAATGAGTACAAATGTACCTTCTGAAATGAAACCTTCACAGCTCTTTAAATCTGGAAAACCTATCCCACCTCCTCCTGCTGTGACTTCAGAGTCATATTCTCAACCTGCACATCATGTGTCCTCAGTGGAGAACATTCAGATGGCATCAGTCCAACTTCCAGTAGTTCATGCCAATAAGCCTACCTTTCCTGTAGAAACAGGAACAACTACCCCTGATCATGCAATCTCTTTTGACACTAATGTGACTTTTGTAGCTCCTGTGATGCCACCTGTTGCCCCTCAGGCCACAGTGATACCATCCCAGCCTTCTTCTACTTTGTCCCCTGCAGCTTCGGTGGTCCCTTCTAGTTCTGTAACTCCACTGTCACCTGCAGTGTATTGTGACAAAACCTCAGCCACTGTTGGATGTTCTGGTATTTTGCAAGAGGCCAGACGTCGTAGTGCATACAAGCCTATGTTCAAGATGCCTGACAACAAAAAGAACCTGCCAAATCCTGAGCTGTTGTCTATGGTGCAATGTCTAGATGAAAGACCCAGACATGGGTATTATGAACCTGAAACTGTTCCTCAAAACACAACTGACAGCAGGTCAAGGGTCCCACCACCTGTGGCTCCTAAGCCACGAATCATCCCAGAAATGTCACAGATTTCTCAGGCTGAAGGCAAAGGCGCTGAGCTGTTTGCTCGTAGACAGAGCCGTATGGATTTGTTTGTTGTAGACTCCCCAGCTGCACAGCAACCTGTACAGCAGCAACAATCCCCATCAATCATAGACCTAATCCAACCGCTCGAGCCCTCTCCAACCTCATCTCAGTGGAAGTATTCCCCCAATATTCGAGCTCCTCCACCCATAGGTTACAACCCCCTTCTATCTCCTTCATGTCCCATTGGGAGGCAGCGTGGAGGGTCTAAGGTGTCTGAAGAACACAACAAAGCACATAAGGGTAGTCATGGAACCCAAAAAGAGGGCATCAAGGCTTTGGACTTCATGAGAAGGCAGCCCTACCAACTTAACCCAGCAATGTTTAGTTTTAATGGTGGAGTTACCACACAACATTCAAACCCTTCACACCAGAGGCAACAGAGAGAGGGGCACACTCTGCTAGCACCCAAGCAGATCCCAGTAAAGGCAGCACGTGTGTATGAAATTAAACGATTTTCAACTCCCACTCCAATGTCTGCTCCAGCTCTCAACCCCACAGTGATTGTACCACGTTCACAGACTACACTTGGTGAACGTCTGTCTCATTCTAACATGTCATCACCACCCCCAGGACCTGCTTCTCCCTGTCCACCTGAAGCCATGCATGAACCAACATCAGCACCATCACGGACCCCAGGCCTTCCAGAACTCCCCAAAATGTCATCTTCACATATTTCTCACCCTATACCATATTCACCCCCAGCTCCCATGTCAAGCATGTCAAGCTTAAACTATCCTAGGCTCCAAGCTGCCAAACAGTTTAAGAGTGCTCCTGAATTAAGTGCACTACCACCAAACCCCTTAAAGTCTCCAATCCAAGTTCCCAAACCTAGGTTTATTGCAGCACGAATGGGTATTCAACCTCATGTCTGGAGGCCTGGTACCCTACCTCACTGAAGATGAATTTAAAAGTTAAACCATTCTGTCCCAAATACATACAGTTCCAATTTGATCAGTGTATCAACATCTATTTAATAGATATTAAAGAGAGTCCCTTAGTGAATAATATTTTGACTCTAAAATTCAGGTTTGAATTCTAAACATTGTGAAATTACAGTACTTTTGTCAATATATTGTTAACATCCATGTATGTAAAAGCATATTGCAATATTGTTTGTAAAACTGTTGGCAGTGGAACATAGAGATCATATTAAACATGACTTTGTTATTGGCTGTTTGACAATATGATTATGATGTACAGCATTCCCCTTTTAAAAGGGTTGAGGTCACAACAGAAAACAACATTAATATATGATCTAGAAACATATTGCACAGCATTGCAGAGCATTTGTTTGGACTGACATAGAACTTGAATTGAATTGACATGTTTAACTTTTTAAAGATATTTTGCTTAAGGCAAAATGTACTTTTCCTTGTACAACGTGCAGTGTCATCCCAACTGTGTCTTATCTGATCCCGAGTCTAAACCTTGATCTGCTTAGCACATTCAAGAATAGAACCTATGTTTAGAAGGTGAGCTGAGGCTATCAGTTATAAACATCACAGTTAGGTTTCATTTAGGTATCAACTTTAATTTATAGAACTATAAAATTAATGTGGATAGCAAAGATTAAATAATTTAGTCCTGAAAGAACTTGGAAATGCTTAAGTTTATAATAAAATCTCTTGTAAATGTTTGATTACAAACTTAAGACATTAAGATCTATTTGAAATTCTGGGGAAGAAATGCAAGGTTAGTTGTTTTTCAGGTGAGCGTAAGGAGACTTAAGCATCATAATAGCAGCTAATTTTCTATTGGTTCTCTATTTGAATGTATTGCATTCTAGAAGAAACATCTGAGATGTTAAGATACAAGATCTCCATAGTGATTTTTCTTTCCTATGGGCTGACTTCCACAGGAAATTATATCTTCTCTGGCAGAGCCTGAACTAAACAGGTGCATGTGGGTCACAGCCTATTTGTGGGAGCAAAGTAAAAAAATTGTCAGGATTTTTTTAAAAAGCTGCAATCCAAAACTTTCTTGTAAAAAAATCTGTTAAAATGCATTTACAGTCAGAATTCAAAATGGCTTATTTACCCATAATTTACAGTTATAATAATGGCTTTCAATTTTGAGGGAAATGTCATTTTGGCTTTATTTATTTGATGAAAGTATGTTAAGTAACCTGCAATTTTGTGTTTCAAACAGAGATGGCAGTAGAGAGGACTGCAGTTGTTGATTGAAGCTTTAAATGTGAACTAATTGGATTTGTGGTGTTTATGTCTTACTACCAATATATTAAACAGATGGCAAGTCATGTTTTAAATTAATTTGATAGGAACTTATTAAGTGGTCGAATCAGCAAGTTTTGAAGCTTGGAAAGTGCAGTGTTTGAGAAAGTCATGAGGGAAGTCTTAATGAAACAATTCTGAGGCTATTTAATGTTTAGGGAACAACAGGTGGAAGCATAAAGAACACATTTCTTTATGCTGATGCATATATGATATTCAGAGAGAAAAAATAATGATTGCAGTATTGGGCAGTTAAAAATATTTGTCCTTTTTAAACTTCGCAAGTCAAATAATAGGAAGCAGCTCTGGTCAAATGTAATATGTTTTATTTCAAGTTTTACACTGTTAAATGCTTTCATTTTAGCTCTACCAATCATTAGATTAATGTGTCTGTCTTTTCAAAATGTGTGTGTTCTTCTTTTGTGCAAATGCCTGTAAGGAGATCAGTCCACTTTGTCTTGTATACAATGAAAGGTTGAATTAGCAAGCTTGAATAAAATGTCCCTGTGACTCTTTTCAATCTCTGTCTTGTCGCCTAGCATCATGCAACACTATGTTGCTGCTTATTTTAGTCTTCAGTATATGTGACTTTTACAGACTTCTCTGAAGACTATTAGGGTCAGTATAGCGCTTTTATTGTCACATGATGGCGCCTGTGTCCCACAATTGAAAGTATTAGCATTTGTATAAAAACTCTTAGTAGAGTTTATTCTTAGTAGAGACTTAGTATTGAGCTGTGACGTGTTTTTTAGTACGTGCAAAAAACAACAAAAATACACTACATGCAGATCATCTCTTGTTTTTTGTTATATTTCTAAACAGATATCATTGTTGTCTCTCCTTTCTCTCTTATAAAAGTTTTCAGTTTTTATTTAAACAGAGACAAACGAAAAGAAATAGGACTGGTATTTACAGACATATTGCCCCGCATACATTTTTGTGAAAACTTGTGATGGTGAAGTTTTGCACACTGGTGGATTATTTAAGCTGGCTCCATTCTCTAACATATGCTCTCCTATATTTAGGGCTGATAATGTTCAGGCACTTTTTATGGCTGCTCCAAGTTTTCCTTTTTAACACATGTGGTTAGATTCCATTTATGCGTTGATCCTTCTTATAGGTAAGGAATATAAGTAAGGAAATTGTGAAAACGGAATTAACTCACAAAAACACAAAGACACAAAACGTCCCGAGGGAAAAAATGGAGGGAAAAATATGTAAGTTATAAACTAATACTTTATAACTTACAAAGTTACAAAGGATCATTAGCAGAACTTTGACTCAAACAGTTAAATACATGTATGAGTCAGATGTATGAGATGTACAGTATGAAAATGTGTTAATTTTCTTTTCAATTTTCTCATTGACACCAAAACTATTTAGAGCCATATCACGTTGATGTAAGATTGTCTGTCCTGTCCAACTCTAATTCTCTTGCCCTTAGTGCTTAAATCATTATCATAAAAGCAAATTTAACCCAGTTAGAGGCCCCGCTATTGGATTTAAAAGTGAAAATCCTCTTGCAAATTGGAAGGTGATTAACGAAACAAGAAAAGTGCAAATCTATTACAACCACACGCTTCAGAGCCCTGTGCCATGTAAAGCTATTTGATAACCATGTGCACTCTCTCACTTTCTCTCTTTCTCTATATTTAGCCAATGATGCATCTGCAGGACAGATATTAGCCTCTTGATATTCCTATCAGCAAAGTGCTGTGCAGACCAAATGCCCCCCAACCGCCCACCACCACACTGGGGTAGTTCTCCCTCCCCCCACAAAGATCTGTCATCCAAATCTTAACTCGATTTTTCACTCCCTGGGTTCTTGGTCCAGCCACAGGTCAAAGGTACTCTAGAACCGATAGACTTTTGATTAGGGTTACCCATAAGCCTTGGCTTACTTTTACTGTACCTTGGAGACCACGTTCCTTAAGGAGTCTACAGCCTAGGTAAGTGGATAATGGGATTTTTTCCTTTTTACTATACTCACTACACGCACAGTTTAACTAACAGATGCATGTCAGAGACGAAAACATGAGCAGATATTATTTCTGTTTGCTGGCCTGTTACCTACCGGACAAATTTGTAAGAATTGAAAGAATGTGCAGTGGCTGGGAATCTTGTAATTTACATTAGCTGGATTAAAGTAAATGGGAATGCTGTGTTTTCCCCATATTTTGCTGCCAGAAAGAGGGAATGTGCTGAATACTATCCTCTCGCCACCCCTCCTCAGGTCTTGCTGATGATTTTATATGGCGTGTAAAGCCTGTACTGTCCAGCTGGGGGAACTTAAGCCTGGTGGACCCCAGCTTGTGAATATTTACAGAGTGGGACAGCACCCCACAAACACCCCCCCCCACCCCATTTTACCGCACTTCCATCCGTAGTATCGTTTCAGTTTGCTAGAGATTTCTGATTTCTCAGAGGAGTTAAGTAACCGTGTTTGTGTATTTATGAGGGGGTGTTTGTGACTTAACCAAAGTAAGACAGTAAAACTGACTCGCTAAAAGGTCTTGCTTCAAAACTATGCTTAAAAATAGACATACTGTATTGAGTTACAGTCAAGTCAATGCAGAGATTGCTATTAACAGAGTCTTAAGAAGCTGCAGATATACTGTGTGTGGAAAAGCTCAAAGGACACTATAAGAAAAGTGTACAAAATGTTGTACAGCTTACGAATAATAAAGTTCCATGTCCAGACTGTAAAAGTTGCTTTCACAAATTGCACAAAAAATGTGTTTAATTTTCCAGAGTTTTCTTGACTGTAAGGCAGTATCTCAACAATTGTGCTGGTTGTTGTGTCTGAAAATACCACCCCAAACAAACCTGTGGTGGGTTATACATGCCATCAGACATCTGCATGTCCTTGGAATTTGTGGAACGTGAGGTCACTGATGTCTGCATTAAGCAGACTCATCATATCCCATGATACCAAAGGAACTGGTGTGTTATTATCAGTCCAAAATAATATCTAAAATACATAAAATTTTTCAAAATGATTATTGTTGTATAGTTTTGTAAATGGTGGTTAATGTAATGTATTATATATATTTGCATAGATAGCTATCTACCTGCACACTATTTTACATCTACCAGTCTTTTGCCCATTTAAAACTTAATTTTATTCAAGAAGAAGAAATATCTCTCCTAATCTTCTCTGAATCTTATTTTAAGGTCAGATAAACATGTCTAAAATGTTATTTATTCATGTCTGATTAATTCCTGTAATCTTTGTTTTTCAGCCTTGAATTATGCCTCTCTCAGGAACACCAGCTCCTCCCAACAAGAGGAAAAAGCTTACAAAGATCATCACTGATCTGTCACACATAACCCAGGATGGTAAGACTTCCACAGCCCAGAATAAACAAACTCACATACCTCTTATTATATATAAGCATGTGTTTGTTTAACCTTCCTGACAGGTAAAAAGTGTTTTCTTTGAAAGATGTAATTAAAGAGATTAGACACTCTTTAAAACCCAGACACTATCCAACTAGGCCAAGCCCTCAGTCATCCGCCTGTCTCAGAGTGAACGTCCCGTTGACTGAATAATTAGACCATAGAGGGAATCAGTCTCAAAGTATGAAAAATTCAGCTATTTATGTCACTTTTCAACTGATCATTAGGAGAATCATCCACATTTCAGGGCCTGTCATGATTTATGTGCTTGCATTTAATGTTTTAATGAGAACTAATATGTCTTAGCCACAACACGTATCAAGTAGATTTCACAGCTGAAATGCCAGCTGCCTCTCTAATCATTACTGCAGTATCTCTTCATTCTCCCCATCATTATAAACATAGGACTCATACCCCATTACATAAGAATCTCCAATCTACATTATTTTCTTATGTTTCTAAATGTGAGCAATAAAATGTAGCTTAGGAGTTACTGATGATATTGAAAGTGACATGTTTCTGTCAGAGACTTTCGTGATCTGGTCTGTGTTTTTAGTAACTATGCAAATCTGTTTGTCTTTCCTTTTCCTCTTATAATCAAAATATTTTGATGATCCATTTCCAACCAGTGATGTTGCAGCTAAAGCTAAGATAGACCTGATAAGTTTACTTTGAAATGTGTAGTTTACATTAACTCTGTCATCAACATTTCCAAGAAGCTGCGTATGGTTTTCCAGCACAAACAGTGCATGGCAGGATGACTAATAGCTGTTTGGTTACTGTTATGATTATGATGCAGACAAATAGTTATTTCCGTATAAATATAAATGATGACCTTCAAAATGGATTATCTCTGTATTTGACATACCAGGAAACAAATGATTATCTTGTCTTTCTAAGCAAAATAATAATAGTATTAACAATAATGATGATGGCATTTTACAACAACATTTAATAAATTACAAGATATGTAAGTATATGCATCATATTGAAGTAGGTGTTGCTGAAAATTTAAAAATTGAGCACATATATGAATATATGCAAAGTAGCAAGTATTTGCATATTGCCCCCAGAGTACGAATCAGAGCCTGAGGCTTCAGAGTTTGACCTGGGGAAAAAGATCAGGACACCTAAAGATATCATGCTGGAGGAACTGTCACTTATGAAGAACAAAGGCTCCAAGATGTTCAAGATGAGGCAGCTTCGTGTGGAGAAGTTTATCTATGAAAATAACCCTGACATCTTCTGTAGCGATTCTATGGTAAGGAATGCTAAGAGCTTTATATATCTGACAGTGATCTTCTGCTGAGTTGTTCTCAGATCTTTATTCCTGAATTTCAGTTCCACATTCCATGTAAATCTAATGTAAATGTTCTGTTCTGGTTCTCCCTTCTGGCCCACCATTCTGGAACCACCACAGATTTTATACTTGCACTAATGTTTAGTACCTTCGCTAATTACTGATCTCTATTTTAAAGGATAACTTCCAGAAGTTTGTGCCCAGCCTGGGGGGTCAGATGATGGATGTTGGTGGCCACCTGATTGGTGGGCAGATGTCAGGCCATGCTGGTGTGGCTGGCCAAGCACCAGTGCCTCCTCCTAAACCAGGAAGCTATGGCAAGGGAGCAGGAGGGAGGCTGGTAGCAGGTGGGCTCGCTGGAGGTGCTGGAGGTGCTGGTGGTGCTGGAGGGGCAGCAGGAGCAGGGGGGAAGGATGGTGTGTCAGGAGATGCCTCACTGAGTGAGTAGGAACCCAGATGGAACCTTCATACACTAGCCAGCTCATCTGCAATTAGAATGAAGACAGTGTTAATTCATTCATCTCTACATGACAGGCTTTTACTTCTGCGTGCATGATAATTAATTAAAGAAGTTACAACTTCTCAACATTGCACACGATTAATCAGTTTCTATTATTACTCTACAGGTGATGAACATGCTAAGTCTGCTAAAGAAAAGGCTAAAAAAAGAGCTGAATATGTAAAGACATATATTTCACCTTGGGAACGGGCTATGAAGGGCAACGAGGATCTTTTGGCCACAATGAAGTCTCAAATGCCAGGACCCTGTACTTACAAGGAGCTGTGCAAATATAAGAACTTCAACAGGTGCCTCATTGCAGCTATTTTTCTCATTGAGCATATAAGATGGTTAGGTTTCATAGATATAAAAGAACAGATTAACTTACTGCTTAGAAATCTGTACAGCTGTACAGATATTTTTAGAGATATCTTAGACTTTCTAGAAGAGATTTTAATATCCTCTTCTATTTTATGGAGCTGGTGTTGTCTTAGTCTCCCTCTTCTCTTATCTAATGGCTAACACTGTATGTTTTAAAACATATTACTTTAAAACATCTCTGCTCCACTATTCATTACCTGTTTCTTAATGTGTGCACATTAGGAGTGCTATGCCCTATGGCGGCTTTGATAAGGCTGCTCAGCTAATGACCTTCCAGCTACCAGATATCGAGGTGGCCCATGAAGAGCCTGAACCAGCAGTGGTGTACCAGCATGACATAAGCTCAAGGCCTTCCTTCAACCGCACACCCATTGGCTGGGCTGGTAGTGGTGAACCAGGCAGCATTCACATGGAGTTGGATGCTATACCATTCGATGGGGAGACTGATGACCTGTGAACCTGCTACCTTCACACAATCATAACATTCACCCAAATATAATTTATCCCAGCTCTAATTGCCATAACAACAACCAGACAAACACACATGTACCATATTCAACATGATATCCCTCAAAGAATCTCCCTCAATGTACACTTATAACTTAATGTATATCTTCAACAGAATGTGAATCAGAAAGCGTTTACACAGAAATATGAATGTCTTGGATAGTAAGTTGGGTTAGTATAAAGACTGAATTAAAGATTGAATTTGCTTGAAGTTTGACTAAAGGTTTGAATTGCTTCTTATTTTTTCAGCATGTTGAACAATGAGTGTAACATGCTTTTGGATTGCAAAGTCCAGTTAGAAGCGATAGACTGCTTGTTATACTGCTTTATTCTGTCACTTATATTGCAAATAGGTTTTCCTGTGCAATCTGCATTCTTTTAAATGACATGGTCACACTTTATAATACACTGCAGTATAACAAAAGCTTTGAGTAATAGTCATGAACAATATGAACCTACGCTTGCACTTCTGTTTTAATTATATTTCATTATCCACTGTAATATAGTGTTACCAGACAATAATATAAAATCATGTCATTGTCACTGCAAACATTAATGCAAATTTCTGACAAATCCAAGGCTATAAATAATAATAAACAACATCTTGACTTGTCTTTACTGTATTATTTGGATATTCTTTAATAAATGATTAGTAGCATATATTTTTCTTTGTTTAATTTTGAACTATTGGTGAATATGCTCTGTCCTTTGTGGTTTTAATTAGATACTGCAGTTTCTAATTGAGTTTTTTATCAGTTTTTATAAGCTTTACATGCTATTTGAAATAGTACACATTGTAAACCCTAGCCCTAGTGTGCACCGCACAGTGTCAGTAGTAAGCTAGTACGCAATTTCAACCATAGACCCTCACTGTCGCACTCCGTTAACACCTGAGGCGCCAAATATCGCGAGAGTTGGTTGCCTGGCTGCAGCACACAGTGACGCCGAGAGACGTTTAAGGTTTAGCGGCAGAAAATAACACATTTTACTCTGAGGAACAACCAGGGAAAGGATGATGCACGCGCCAAGGTAAGGATGCCACCATTTCTTATCTAATCCAAGCAAGCATGGTCAGTTCCTCACTACAAACAGGAGAGGAGGCGTTTCCTTCAGTGAGTTGTGAAGTTAAGACGTAGCTACTCTTCCACAAGCATGTGCTAGAGAAATGACGTTAGTAAACAAACGGGGATGCATTATCACTAGAAAGAATGGCTTTGCTTATTTACGTAGCCGGGTTTTATTTCACAGTTGTGTGTTCGTATTTTTAGTTCTTTACGGAGATTTGTATTGCACTGCAAGCATTATTGTGATGGAGAGTCGACATCGCACATGCTGTAATGTGCTGACGAAGCTCCTGCACACTGATGCTTATGGCAAATACAACGCTGCGCATCTATAGAAGTTCGCCACGTAGTAGAATAACCACATGGTCTCAATGGTGTAGATGCGTTGAATGGTACGAGACAGCTGATACATTACAGATGCATTTGATTTTTGTTTGTTGGGGGTACGCTGCAGCATGCGTAGTAAGAAATGGATGTGGCGATTGGTCCTAAATAAGGGTGTTGTGTTGTAGAAATGCATTTTCTGGGCTCGTCTCGTTGTGTTTTAAATCACAGCACAAGACCTTACGCTCCATCTCAGCGTTTTCAATGACGTAGCGCTTTCTCATCTACTCAGTACTGTTGATTGTCCTCTAGCTGCCAATGTCATCTGGTGGCGTTTCAGCAATTATGAAGGTGAGAAATAGAGAAAGGATTGTGCAGGAGTTTCAGGTGTGTTGAAGAGTCTCTCTCTCTCTCTCTCTCTCTCTCTCTCTCTCTCTCTCTCTCGATGGATCTCGTGGATCATTACTTTTCAGTGTTTTATGGTGTGCAGTCACATCTACTTTGAGGTCTATGTTCAGTGGAAATGACAAAATCATAAGATGCTAATAGCATGGGTAAAGCTTGAAAGTGACAGAAAAATATTATACCCAAAGTATTATTTGAAAATTTATTATAAACATTATTTTTGTCTTTCCAAATAATGTGTTGGACCGGTTGACACACTCCAACCTTGGTTTTCTTTGTAATGTTGTGTAACATGAACAAGTGACAGTATCTCTATTATAGGAAAGAGGAGTGATCGTCCCAAAGTTTTATGTTCCTTCATTCCTCCCCTCCTTTAGATATTTCTCTGTGAAAAGTAAATAAGAGGCCTGGCATGCATGCGTAAGAAGACTGCTAATTGTTATGTAAAATTTCGGGATGAATAAATTAACATACTGATGATGACTCATCGAGGGCCTGTGCTTCCATGTATTCATCAGCAGACAGGGGCTTTAGCCAGGATAATTGGTTGGGGATGTATGGGATTCCTGTATGTTTCACAACATGTTTCTAAAAGCTTTAGACAGGAAGGTCAGTGAGGGTAACTTTTTATTTAACTTCTCAAGGTAAAAGAACATTTGAGCTTAATGGGGGGCATTCATGTGCAAATCATAGGTCCAGCATTTTTTTAATATTAGCCAAGGGCTTCGCCTTGTGGTGGCAGCGTTACTGCTTTTTAAGTTCAAATAAAGTAACAAGGCCTACAAAGAATATACAACAATACATTTCCATGTCATTTTTCAAAGAATGGCTCTGTATTCATGTATGTATCTATCTAGTTTTGCTCATACAGTATTGCTTCTTATTCTCTATTAGTTTTGCCTTGAATGCTCTGGCATGCTTTTAATGAAAAGTAGTGGAGAAGGTTAAATCTATTCCTGCTTTCAATGGTTTTTAGTTGTCTGTACAGTATCGCTCACCCACAACGGCCTGTTGTTCATTAAACTTTGTCTACTGGTTTAACTCTACTGGTCTAGTGAGCCAATATTGAGACAGTGTAATTTATTTAACCTACTTTTTTTCAAACTGCAGATGTATTTGTATATGTATCCCTCCATCATTTCCTTGTGGCTGACACTTGGTTTCATAACTTGTATCTAATGTTTTGAGGCCTGTACACATTTCCTATTAGTACTGTAGTTCTCTCTTTACACTTTACAATCTGCTTCTCTAACTTGACTTGTTTAGATCAGTTTTGTTAATAGTTGCATTGAAACGTGTTGGACATCAGCAGTTCATATTAGAGTAGTGTCTAAACACAGGAGACTTCCACAGGCTCTCGCGAATGTAATAACCACTTAAGGGAGACCCTACAGTTAGTCTAACTGGGGCCAAGTTTTTAATGTGCAGGCTGGTTTATTTAATGTCTTGTGGGGTGCATGTGAGTGCCTGTGAACTGTTTGCTTTTCACACAGAAAAGACCCACAGTAGCTTTAACAAATAATTGGATTTGGAGGCACCGAACTGAACATTAATTTAAACTGACAGATTATTTGACATACTGGGTCATTACATGGTGTATTTAAATCATGAGATGACCTCATATAGGTCACTGAACTGCTAAGAAAGATTATGATTTTTGCTGGGTTCAATCAAAGAGGTACGCAGGCGAATTTTGCTCTGGGACTACAAAAACCAGTTGACCTTGTTAAAGAATAGGCGTCTGTGACTCATTGAAAAGGATTTTATTTCTTTTCACTCGCTTCCATGCTTTCCTTCTCACTGTTTTGTCTTCCCACCCTCTCTCTATTCCCCCTCCCATCTGTTTCTACTTAAATATCTGTGTGTATTATTGAAAATGCTTTGAGTCACAGACATTCCCCCAAAACCATGAAAATTCTACGGAGCTATGAAGACACAGAGTTGTGGGCTACCATAAGAAAGTCTACACCCTAAATACACAAGTTTTCCAACCCACTTCCAAAAATGAGAGGCTGTCTTCTGGAGATTTAGCTAAAAACTACTGCGCTCTGTTCTGATATGAAACAACAAATAAGCTCAATGATTGTGGCCCAGACTGTGAGCTTCAAATGCAAAACACAATATCCACATTCTTATCTCTGGCATAACAATTTCATGGTTGAGCTCACAGTGTTTATAGATGATAAAGGAGACGCTTCAATGATCAAGTTCAAGCACAGAAATACATTGAGAGACAGAAATGTGAGAAAAACATCCATTTGTAATATTTCTAACCTTCCTCCAGAGTTCCCGTGGGAGAGGAACACATATTTGTGAGTGAACTTACGAGCGGCCAGTGGTACTATGTGTGTACTACCGGCCACCCGAGGAGACACAGCGTGTGTATTGACAGATGCGGCACAGCAATCCTAATTTAACCTCCACAACCACTCTGACCCCCACAGACCTCTGCTCAAGCCTCTTTTGTTACACAGTAACAATGTAAATAGGTCAGCCATGATGTTTGTTACTGATAGAAGGTTGAATTTGTATGCCAAAAATTAGGTTGCATAATTTGACTATGCTATCATACTATTACTATTATTATTCTATTACTATTTTTATATTTTGTTTAATATAAGAACAAATATTTTGTATTTTTTAAAAATCTTTTGTAATCAGGTAGCAGTTAAGTTTGTTTAAACAATGAATTAATCTGTTTAATGTTTGTGTTTAATGTAATATTTCATAGAGATTAATCCATCCAGAAAATGGCATTGTTTAAAATTATGTTATGAAACATAAATCTTCCTTTTAATTCAAATTTATGACAGCGTATGTCCCAATATGATGTATATTTTGTTATGATGCAATGTTTTAATGTGAGTGGCAGATTAAGATTACAGTTGACAGGTTCTTAAAATTATAATGCTTTAGATTTAATGATGTCTTATTGACAGAGCTTAGAGAAAAGCTTAGCTTTTAATAACAGATTTTCAGGACTAATTAGTCATTAAATTAGACCATGCACCCTTTTATTGTCCATCCAAGCAGTAAGGCCACTTTATTATGGCAAAGAGGATTACAGCCAACAATGTCCCATATGCCATTCATTGACGTTTCTGATGCTGTAAGTGACATTTCAGTTGCTAATTTCGAGTGACATTCTGCCTATGTTGGGTTTGATTTTGTAAGCTTGCGAGTCTATTAAATGGCTCATAATAATAAGCTTCTTTGAATGCCAATGTTTATAAAATGGTGTCATTTACGGATGTATCATCTGGTTAAACAAAAAGCTGTGATCTTTATGAAATATAAATTAATTGTGCTTGGCATGGGCAAAGCCTTACTGATAAGCCTGTAAGATAAAGATAACACACAGTTTGCTTTTACCATTTTTCTACAGTGCTTTTTCAAGCCGTATTTGCTAAATGAGATCATTTTTGTATATAACGCATTGTTTGGCAATGGCTCACATGACAGTGGATTTGTCTTTCAGGGTCTGTCCAAACAGATAATGTTCATTATAAGCTGTCATGAGTTTTTCCACGGCACCCATCTGGCCCTTTAAAGATTTAAAAGGCAGGAAGGTGGGAGGAGCTTCCTGAGGAAACAGGTGTCTGCTGATAGGAATGATGTCATTGTTTCAGAATCACCTGGAAAAATCTGCATCTCCCTCAGCAAATGTACATATTACAACTGCTTGCAGCCGGATTACAGAGGTTGAGACAGGCACTGTAAGTACACCGACACGGTGTAAAGCTTTTTAAGAAACCCTTTTTGTTACCCTAAGGGATTGTTGAACAGTTTTATGTGATATGTTCATCAGAGAGCTGAAGCTGACAGGTGTGAGTGCTGCGTTTTAAACATTCAGTGAAATGTGTTTTGAGCCAGGCTTTTTATGTAAGAGTCTGTCTTTACTATCTTAAGATGAAATTCTTGTGTGTTCTGTTAGCATTGCATGATAGTGTTCTCCTGTCAGCGCTAAGCCATATGTGGCAATCACACTAGATCAACAGTCTCACTCTTTTCCAACCGGAATTGTGACGCTGTGAAGCTTTGTGTGTCTGACAGCTCTAGGAATATTTTGCAGAGCTGTGTTCAATATAAACTGTTGTGTTTGCTGTAAAGTAGTGTTTGTTTTGCACAGATTTGTTTTGAACACCTTTTGAATACCAGATATGTCTAGTATATACATAATATACTGTAGATGATATTTAATATCAATTTATTACAGCAAATTACTGAAAAATTAGGACTGTGATGTATGAAAAGGATGAAGAAGAGAGCAACGGTTTTCAATAATGACCCAATTTTCCTTTACACCTGTGTAGTATTTGTGGAGCAAATATAGTCTTAGCCAATGTGTTTATGCAAAAGTAGCCTATTTGCCCTATGATGTCATGATGTTGTGTAAGATTAGATCATAACTATCTCTTGTGTGTGAGGTAGTCACATGAGTAAAGCATGTCTCACTGTCCAGGAGGCGTCACTAGTGAGGATGATGTCATTCAGGAAGTTCATCTGGTAAACCAAGACTAGTTACCCAGTCATTTGAATCACAGAGCTGGTTACTTCTTTCTCTGATGAATGACCTAATTTTTCCACCAGACATTATTTTAATTGTTTAGGTCATTATTCTATGGTGTAGATATGAAGGTTTAGTATTGCAGCAAGTACCTTTTCCCCACTTTTCATTAAAATAGGGATGTGCAATGTTGTTTCCTGGAGCCTATGCAAATGAAAAAATTACAATCATTGTAATAGTTAGAGGTTGCTATCCATTTAAAAGTGGACAACAGTGATGTAGCTTTGCACTGTACATTTTGCTGTGGATAAGGTATGTGACAGAAGTTTTCAACTGCTAGTCATCTGCTGGAGTTGTTGCTGTTTTTCTCAACTGGAAAGATCAGATAATTGCTGAAGGATATTATGAGGTCAGTAAACTTTTATGGCCTTTAAAATTTTAATACAGAACAAATATGACCGTATTTTCTCATTAAATACAACGTGGTTTGTCACAGGTTTAGCAGAATGTTAGATGTTATCATTTTGCCATGTGTCAGTGGGTGTCAGCTGACTTGTCTGACTAGAGTCAGCTCACTGTAATATTTAGCTCACTAATTTTGCTTTGTGTGCTAGGATTTTTCACTAACTTAACAGCTTTTAAAAACGAGGGTAGATCATTAATGAATGTAGCTGAAAAACTAGGAAAACAGTTGGTCAGACTTTGGAGACTGGGAGGAAGCTTGTGATGGAACTTATAGTGTAGGCATTGTTATGAATGAAGCCTTTTGTTGAACGTCAGCCATTGTCTTTTCAATGAATAGCCTATTGTGGGAAACTGTTATTTCATCTTAAATCCAACTGAGTTCTTAAATATACTGTATAAATGTTGTTGCTAATAGTTTTATTATTAGCATCATTGTGTGATGAAGAGGATGAAAGAAATTAATAGTTAATAATAGTTAATCTTGTTCTCCAATTGTAAATTATGACTTAAAAAATGTTGGCGTTGTAGGAAAAATATCATGTTTTGCTAATGAGAATAGGTCGGTTTCTGTGTCACTGTGCCTTTGTGTTTAATCCCGTGCAGACTGGAAGCTGTAACCTCATCACATTCTGTAATAGAATGGAGCAAAACCTGTTTGGTGTGTTCAGGATAAACACCTCAAAAATCACTGACAACACAAAATGCCATTTGGTGTTTGGCATCACCTCCATTCTATATTGAGACCAACTATATATTAAAGACCACGTATGTGTGTCTGAATGACCGTAATGGTTTAGTAGCTTCTGATGTTCATGCTCTGGTGTGGTCAGACATCCTCTCAATGCTTAAAAGTTCATTACTGTCGCCACATCAGTCTGTTTTTCTGACAGAAAAGCCATTAACCTCTACAAATATGAAGTTCATTGTGTACTGACCCACCCTTACCTTCCTTCCTTTCTGTGGTCACTGAAAACCAAGCGTATCAAAGCATTGAATATTCCAGTTGGCCCATTAGCTGATCTGCTAATGGAAATTTCATCCCTCAGTCTTTGGCTATTATTGTTGACATTGGGACTGACACAATACTTAAACATTTTAGTTTGTATACAGCATTAGATTAGCAACTTCATCTCTTTTTAGGTACTAAAACATTAGCTAAGTTTAATAGTTAATTAAATCCAGGTTAACTCATGTTAACTTTAGGTTCCTTATTGTTAAGTGTTACCTATTCATGTTGATGGACGTTGCTGGTTACTCCATGTAGGCTGAACTGTTCTTGTGCCCCTATTAATTATCTCTGGGTGGAGGGTGTAACTTGATCCACACCATGTTATTTTCATTCAGTCAGATTGTCAAATTGCCCTTTTTTTAAATGTTAGGTGCTTGCAGATTGTCATCATACAAAATACCATGGTACATTTTTCTATCCTAAGATACCTACCAAGTGTATTAAAAGTGTATTAGCTTATAAAAAGTTATTAGGAAGTAATGGGTCATTCTTGCGAAATGTATCAGTATTTTAATATTTCACTGTATTTTCTGGGTTAAAAAGAACTATGTTGCTGTATAGCTAAGTAACATGAAACTAGTTGTTTACTTAACTTTTAGATAGGACAGATATGGACAGTTTAGTTGCATGTCCTGCATTCACCACACCCATTCACTTTTGAGTGCCTTCTTCGACATCGCAAATTAACGCGTCACTTTGCACGTCTGGGTTTGCTCAGTTATTCACTCGCCCCCATTGTGTGTGTGTGTGTGTGTGTGTGTGTGTGTGTGTGTGTGTGCGCGCGCGCGCGTGTGTGTTTCAGTGGGCAGCGGCTGCAGGTAATAGCCCCGCCCCTCCCCCAGCCCGTCCGCGCTCCCGCATTATCAAAGAGTTCAATGAACGCGACGGTAATTTATGTGTTGAGGAGAATCCGGAGTTCACGAGGGTACCGGTTACTGAAAGCTAACGGTACGTGATAAAGTCAAGTAACGGAGCGGAGTTTTCACCATAAGTTCATGCGGACGTAGTTTGAATGAAACGGGTGAGTTTTACAAACGTTTTCTCTGACGGCGAGTCGTGCTTTTTACACATTCCTCACGGGATTTGCTTCGGAAGGGAATCGTATTGTTCCTGAATCCCTGTGAGACACCGAGAACAATGTTGGACAAGCAGATTTTACTTTCCTTTCAAATGAAACGTTGTTTTCTCAGGAAAGATGGAGAAAGAAAAAGCTAATATTCGCAGAGAAATATTTGTGAGGATAAGGAAGAAATAAAATGTGTTTTTGTGTGAAGACGTATTCGCAGCAAAAGGAAACGCGTGGCGTTTATTGCGATGTATTTTAAAGTGTTTGTTTTATGAGTTTGTGTTCGTGATGTGATTTTCTTAATTGTAAATAACCTTTTTTCTGGTGAAAGATGCTGTAAGGTGTTTTTATAACGTGATCTGTCATATGAATTAATGAAAAAAGTTGTTAAAACTTTAAAGATATGGACGTTTATTTGAGTGCATAATAGTTGTGCACCTGCATAACTAAATCATCTGTACCAAGTTACTTTTTAACACGCTGTTTCAATCAAGTTTTTGTTCATATTTTAGTAAATAACCCATGTTGAAACATGCATGATAATATAATAATGTGATATTTTTAATTCATATAATCATGTGTCTTAATATAATACGTCTTTGTCATAAATTTGATTTCCGTGTGGGACTAAAATATTTGTTATTACATAAGTGCAGCATGTAAGCTATTAACTTATTACTAGCACAAATCTTAAGGTCAGCTATAGTCACATGTCTGAAAGTACTGATGTGAGATCTGGCTAAACCCTTGGTCGGGTCAGTCCCAAGTCAAACGGGCCACACTAACAGGCTTTGGCACAGACTTGGCACTTTGTTCACTTTACTGCATGGTACAATTACATGGTATGGACAGGTAGAGAATTTGTGAAAGTAATGAAAAGAAAGAAATGAAAGTATATGTATTATCATGAAGAAATGTAGATGCAGTTCTGTTCAATTTTTAAGCTATTACAAGAATTCATCATATTTAAAAAAGATCATATCACTTTCTCACTGTTTTTCTGCATAGATTAGTTGAGATCAATCGTTTATTAACCCTGGGTAAAATCTTTCTTAATTCCTCCTGTTTTTAACAAACTGGTCATTTTCAACAAATTAATAGGTTCTGATATGACTGCAGTGGTGACTTACCAACAGGCTAAATTTGCCCTGTGGTTGCAGTTGTGTTCTCAGCCCTTCTATATGCTTTATAGAGTGTTTGTAGCAAACTGGCCCAGTTTCAGGTGGCCTCACAGCTTCACAGATGATTTAATGAAAATGCTGATGATTGTGCCAGGCCAAAGTGATGCTCACTAGCTCATGTTTACAGGAGAATGACTAAACTCCCCAACTCTGGGTCATACACCCTGACGTGTGGCCCACGAATCACATGTGTGGCCCACAGATCACATATTGCATACCCCTTAGTATGTAATCTGTTACATGCAGTGCCATACATCCATTCAGATTGACGTTTAATATGACAAAATGTTTCGCTGTTAATCACCTTGTTATGCTTGTATGCGAGTATTGGAATAGGTTCTATAAGCATAAGGACGCTGTATGTGTCTGACTGCATCCTGTGCTTGACCACCCCATATGCTTATACCTCATCCTTCCAAAAACAGCATCAGGGCTAGGTCTCCATGGCAACCGCAACCCACCCCGTCTTATTTCTGTATGGTGGAAAATAACTGCTCCAGCCCGGACCTGTGCTTCCTCAGCACCAGACTCCTGCTGTGGGATGATGTCAATCTGGGACTTGTTGGAAAACGGCCCTTTCTGTTTCCCATCATCCTGTTAAACTTTGGTTATTTTGTCTTCAGAGTTCAGAGGGAACGGAATTTCAGTCTCTTAAAGCTGCTAGTGTGAACATTTAAGCATTGCTTGTCCTTGTATACCCCAGAAGCGGTCTTTAAAACTAGGTTAAGGCTGATTATATAAGCAGAGTAATGTCTTGCTAATATTATTAACTGGATATACAAAATCCTAAACATAGATTTTGCTCCATTCAAAGCTGTCCACTGTACCCTATCAGTCTAAATAAGGTTGTTTGTTTGGCATCTAAAGACAAAAAGGTGAAATGTCTGACAAAATGGGCTTTAAATCATTTTTGCTAAAGTAAACTGTAACAACACTTCGGCCAGAAAGCTGACTTGTTTATCATTCATTTTCAGTATTAGAAATGGGATGCCAAGACCATCCGGCTCATCCAACCGTACTGTCGCCTGGCGACATGTTTCCCTCAAGCTTTTGTCCCTGTTGGATATTTTCTCACTGTTGGTTCAAGTGAAGTTTTGGCAAAGCTGCCGGTGTCAGAATGAGGTGTGAAGCTTCTCGGCAGTGAGACACCACAGACTTCATTAGTGGCACAAATGTGCCCGGGTGGATTGAAAATGTCAGATAGCTGCGTCAGAGGTGACGGCTGGGAGGGATGGAATTCTCTCACCCCTGATGGCTAAACGGGCATCGCCGTTCCCAGCAGCCTGTTTTTTTTCCGGGAATAAACCTTTGACACCTTATGTTGGACTGTGTCAAGGGATCCATCACCTGCAGTTCCTTGGCAGCAGTGCTTTTCCTAAAATGGAAACTGCTGTCTGATTGGAGAACACACTCCCTTTAGCTGATTTGTTACCAACATTCCAGAGAACATAATTTAATAAGATCTGCTTGTTTTTGCATTGTGACAAGAAGAGGCCGTTTCAAAATCAGCAGTGATCATTTATATGAGGTTACTGCTTGTATTCCAGTGTGTTGGCCAAACAGTGGAGTTGTGTGTTGCTGGACAGAGGCCAGGCCGAGGCATTATATGTGATTAGAGACTGGTATTGGGCAGTGGGATATAGAGCTGGAGGTGTTCCACAGACTATCATGTTGCATAACTGCAAAGAGCCCAATTGCCATGGGAGCGATTGTCAGAAAAGTTTAAGCTGTGTCTTGTCTCCAAAATTCAAAATCATATTAGGTATGTGTGGAAAAGGGATTTGGATTTGTTGACTGTGCATATAAATGTGTGTTTTTGTGTGTTCATCATCTATTTACAATTATGTTGGGCTTTGTAACGCATTTTGCAGTCTGTTAAAGGATGCAAATGAAGATGTCACTTATTAAGACCGTAATTATTCTTTTTGTCTAATAACAGTGACAGTGTGTTGACATACTGGTATACTGGGCTGTCTGCACTGGGTCAAATGAATGTGTTTGGATGGACTGTCCAAGCACTTTTAACCAAGCATTAAACAGCATGCAGAGTGACATGCTGTGTGACATAAGCATCAATTTAAATTACATGAATTGTTAAAATAGTTTTGGCCATCAGAAATAAGCAAATTGCCACTCAGAATAAATTAATTCTTTTAGGAACTTGATATGAAGCCTTAAATCCAGATTCATGGAGCAGAGCACTGAAACATGCTTGTTTACCGACTTGTGGCTTACCAAAACCATGTGGCCACTATTGTTTACAAGAATTCACTACAGGGTTCAGGGAGATAGTCTTAGCTGCTGTCTGGGAGCTAATGAGGACCCTATACAGTAGACACTGCTAGTTCTGTGTTCTGCCAGACAGGATAATCCATGGTCTGATCGGGCTAATCCAACCTAATATTTGACCTGCTTCACCTCTAACCAACCAGGAAAAGACACTGTACAGCTTGCCTGGGAGTTTGAAACCAGCTCTATACACCATAAGATATTGAGTGCTTATATGTGTGTGAGTTTGTGTTTATATGTGTGTGTGTTTATAATCTAAGATATTTTAAAGGTGCTGGTGAGATTTTTACCATGTTAAAGTGTCCTATATGCACTGTAAGTCATTTTGTTAAACATGGAAAAAAATTAAGCAAAATAATTGTACTCCTCCTTACCACAGTTTCTTGTTTCTTCATTGATGCCACATTCAAGGTGTGTACCAGAGTCATGTCTCAATCATAGATCATGTAACAGGACTGCTTTCTAAACCTTCTTAAAGCTTTGACAAATGTGGCTCAGGACTAATGCAGATGTGTCAGAAAGAGAATGCTGTACCCAGTAGTTTACAGACAGAGAGTGGGTGTTAATGTGGTTTCAGAGTCATAAACACAGGCTTAAACCCAATGACTTAAGCAGTGTGAGGTCAGGTGATGACTCAGAGCTGAGTAAACACACATCTTTGTAGAATTTATCTTTCCAATTTAAGTTCTCTGTCTCTACTTAAATATTTGTTTTTCCTGTTCTTCTGTTCACATCCATTCACTTCATCTTTGATTCCAACAACAAATTTTAGGTTGCCAGAATGTTTCTGAAACGTTTCCATTAGGAAATGTTTAGTATTTAAAATGCAATTTTTAAAGTTTTACAAACATTCGAAACATCCAGTTTTTGACGGCATCATTACTTTTTCTTATACGAATGTTATTTAAACTTTATATTTCTGTACCTTTTAAAACATTCCACTACCTAAAAAAGTTTTTCATATGATATATAATGTTAGAAAAATGTTCTGCAAATGTTAAGCCGTTTTGATCACGTTGAGAACTTTAATAGAACATAAGACAACATTCTGAAAACATTTTCTTGTTAGCTGGGTTCCTGTCTGCCTTCCTCCATCAATCTGTTGTCTGCGGCCTTTGTTTTTCTCTCTGTGAGCTTTCTCATCTGCTCTTCTGCTCTCTTGAAACAACTGCCCTGAAGTCTGCTTTTGTTAAAAGCACATCAGACACTGATGGACGTAGACAGATTTGCTAAACTCTTGAGAGGAAGTGCTTGAAGCTGCAGCTTTTAAACTTCTTGCCAGGAGCTCTGGCTAAAATAAAAATGTTGTATTTGATGGAAGTGGACCTTGCAGAACAACGGCCCACCACGTCCTCTTTCTCCCCATAATGCAGGAGCTCCAACTGGCTGGCTAAGTGCTGCTAATATAAGCCTGCCAGTGCAGGGCTGGATTAAAACCCATGAGTTATGTCAGAGTGCCGTGTCTGGGAGGTAGGCCTGTTAGTCATGTGGTGGAGCAGCAGTAACTAGCACAGAAGCTGGTTGAGATCAGTCTCTAACCAACAATAGATGTTATGTTGGCTTGGAGTGTCGCAAACAGATAAATCACTGTCTGCATTCAAGTGTTATTTTAGCCAGCAGGATGATATCTGAGTGAGTCAGGATTGTAAAGGACATTTTACAGTTAGGATGTTAAAATTTTACTGTTTGTTTTTGTCTGTTTGCTGTATTGTCAGTTGTAGTGGATGGCCCTACTTATAAAGGACATGATGTTATTGGTGAGTGGCTGTTATAACTGTAAGACATCCCTGTATGTGGACAAAGGTTAGACGTCCCTGTATGTGTTTGCTAATAAACAAACTTTTCCATCTTGCCTTCTTACAGAAGACCATATGTGCTCCAGTGTCTTTCCACCACTGGTGGTTGCCAAATAATGTTGCTGCTTATTTGCATAAAATCAAACCTTTCTCAACATTGTCAGGTTAATTGACACACCCAGATCACATTGCCAACTCTCAGTGAAAGTCATTTACTGTAGGTCACTGTTACTCCAACCCACTGTATGTGTGAACACACCTTTGTGAAGTGTGAGATGTAATGTTTTCATTTGTTTTTTTCCCCCAGATTTACAGTGTGGTGAAGATTTATGACTTGTAAACAAGCGAATAAGGAGGAGACACCGGTTGTCAATCTGCTTCTGTTTTGGGGGGTAGCATAGAAACATAGAAACAGTGAGGATCACCACACCTCCTAAAATCCAGAAGGTGTTTATGTTTACGGCAGTGTGAAATTACACAACTGAGTCCCAGAGAGAAGTGCTTATCAAGACCAAAGAGAGAGAGTTTTCTGTTCCTGTCTGATGCAAGAGGACAAGACAAACCAACGCGAATCAACACGGTTTCTTCAGAAAAAGTTCACAGCATATTTTCATATTGTGGGTGTTTAATGCACCTCTTTGGATATAACAGATCAATGCATTTCTCTGCTTTGGGAAGATGAATTCCAGGTCATTGTTACGGGAAGAGACAATTTAGAGTGATTCAGATTTCCTCCATCATGTCATGGAAAAGAAACTACTTTGCGTCTGGCAGCAGTGGGATGCAGGGCATACTTACCCCACGGACCATGACATCAATTGCCCCCAGCAAAGGGCTCATCAACGAGCCGGGGCAGAACAGCTGCTTCCTAAACAGCGCTCTTCAGGTAAGTCAACTTAAAACACTTGCTCATTCATATTTACCATGTTACAAATGAGACACCCTCGAGTTCACACTATTTTTGAATCTGTTGTTTCTTATACTTTTTTCAGAAGTCAGATCAAATGCTTGCTTAAATATTTAAATAGTTGCTCAGTTGACTGTTTTTGCACAGAAACATCAGCTCTCCCTTGACCACCGAATGCAGAGGTTGTTTGTGAATCCATGTATGTGTAAATGATTTAAGACTTGTTGACACCATTAGACAAAACATATGAGCTTGCAGAGATGTGTGGGTTAGTGTTGTCGTTGGCTTGTAAGTTTTACTTGTAAAGTGTGCGATGTGAAATATTTTGCTAGACAGAACTCACTAGACAGAGCTTGTTAATTAATGACTTGTGCATTATATAACCTTAGCAGATGCTCTCATCAGCTGAATTTGTGTCCTCTTCATGATTAGCCATAGAAATTGATCTCTTTATTCTAGCTACACTCGCATAAACATGCATAAACGCTATTTGTCAAAAACTGCCAGGTCCTGTATGCTTTGTGCTGCACGCTGGGAGCTGCATTAGATTTAGTGATGATTCAAGCACAGTCTACGCTAGACCCCACAAACAGCTGTCAAATGCACCCTGTCCTGGCCGGTAATTACCCAGCACAGTAACCCGCAATTACATACCCACTATTTTTGGATTACTGTATAATAAGCTATATAGACATAAAGAGACTCAGCTGTCTAATAATACATCCAAAGCTATAAATTAGCGTCAGTTATGATTGGTTGGGGGTTGGTTATTGGAGGGAGCGCTGTAACTAGATTGCGTGTTTCTATGAAGTGTAACAATAAGAACACACAATAACTAAGATCCCTGGGGAAACTGTGGATTTATTTTTTAATTATGTGAATTAAATTGTGGTTCTTAAACAAGCTTTTCTCAGGTATCTGCAAGTATATTTCTGAGTTATCCCAGGTAGTCTTTTCCCTATAAAATGTGCTTATAAAAAGGTCTTCATTTAGCTAGCTATGTTTTTTGATAGAATATAGTAGAATTCAGTAGAAGTTAAGTTTAATAACAGCTTTTGTGACTGTAATGTTGATTACCATTGTGGGAACGTTTTTGTGTGGTGTTTATTAATTATTAATTTGTAGCCCATTATTAATTTTAGTTATTGTTACATTAAGATATTAGTACCAAATGATTTTTAAATCATATTTATATTTATTCATATGAGGTCATAAGATTAAGTTTTTAGATTTTAGATTAAATAAGTGAGAAATACTTAACATTGTTTTGTGAAGTTAGACATGTGTCTTTCTATAGCTCTGAACTCATGAATTATTAAATCTAAATTTATTAAAATTAAAACATCACAGTGATTTGAGTTTGTGACCCTCTTTAACCTGTCAGATAACATTTATCACAGCTGCTGAATAAAAAGGGAGTTTGTGATAGTAATGAATTTGTGGTTTTTGCTGGATCTAGATGTTTGTCCATAAATAACAGCAGGCTCTTCCCATGCAGCATATCGCAACTCCCAGATTGATTCATAACACTGTGTTGCTGAGGCATTGCAATAATATGCAAAATCAGCAAGTTAGAAACCTGTTGAGAAATGTTTTGTCTTAAAATTAAAGGCGCTCGAAGCGTTTCTCTTTTAAAACAGCATGCATAAACTTTTCTTACTGTCTGACAGGTATCTCTAAAACAGGTGCGAGATCACACCTGTTTCTGTGGGAGCAGACTCTGTCTTGGAAAAAACGTGTTAAGAGACTTGTTTTTATCAAAACACTTTGGCTTTCAAAGTTCATCCATGTTTGGGTTTGCAGTCCCAAAGTGCAAGGTTTGGGAAATGAGCAAAATATAGCTTTAGAGAGTAAATTAAACTGAATTGGTTGCAAATTGGTTGGTAAATTTATTGAGAGCTCTGTGTCTGCATGGTAAATTGTCTTACCTGATATTGGCTCTACGTGGTTGAAGAGATGAGGGTGGTTTAATTCAGACAGTGGCTGTATAGTAATTCATGTTTCATTATTTAATTCTACCTGAAGGTGGTTCATTTGATGTCAGTTTTGCATTTAATTGTAGAATCAAGAATGTCACAAGAATAAGAAAAGGGAGAAAATAATGAGACAACTAGACTGTCTTTAAGAATTGGGAGTTGTGAAATCTACATCTAATATACATTGATAAAATAAGTGTTTGTCTTACTAAGTTCAGCCTTTTTTTGGTGCATTGATTATTGTTGTTAGTAATTCCACTCATTAAAATATGTCCCCAAGGTTGCGATAAAATCGAATCTACTGACCCTGAATTTGGCAAATAAATCCCTATCGTTGAGCTTTGATACTGTAATGGTGCATTTTATGTGATATTAAATGGAACATCTTAAAGCTGATAACTGCCTGTGGTGTGAAATTATCATATTTCTGTGAAGGGAAAACCACATGTGACCACACACACATTGTTTACGCATTTAAAGGATGTAACCCTTCCTTTATCTCTGTTTCAGTCATAGTCATTTTCATTCTGTTTCAGTCTTTTTTTATCATGGCTGCATCCTGTCTGCTTTGTGTCCCTGGATCTGAGGCGTGTAATATAGTTAGTAATGGGCCGTGGTGTCCCTCTTTGCACAAGGCTGTCTCTGATTTGTCCAGTCCGGGGACTCGTGCAGCTTTGCTCGCTCTTATTGAATTAATCTTTGAAGCGGCTGTGTGCTGTGAGCTTCAGAGCCATTTCACAACCTCACAGTTTATCGGTTTCAGCTTCATTTCATATAAAAAGGCCTTTTCATAAAGACCTTGTCTAAAAGGCTTTCTGAACCCGCTGAGATTTATTTATTTATTTGTCTGTAATTTGAGTGGCTTCAGTCGCGGTCATGCCCTTACAAATCAACAGTTTGACATCTGCACAGTGATGTTGGCGGGTCTAAACATTGCTTTAATGAGCGGATTTTGGTTGAGGTAAAACACCTGTACTACTTTTAAGACCCTCAGGCTACACCTTAATATGGGGGCTCTCGTTCTGTGCAAGTTTGGAATTGTGGGAGACAGTTTTAGATCTAATTTTAGTTTGTAGACGTTCTCAGAGGCCAAATCAGTGGCATGACAGGAAGTCCCAGAACGTATTAAATGTCAAATCTGTGATGTCAAGTCAATAGGAGACTGTGTACCCTGATCTTGACCACTTGAGACACAGGCACACTATTGAATGGCCACTGGCTCAGAATGTTCCTGCAGTACATACACCCAGAGATCACCACAACTTTTTTTTTGAGAAACAATGATGATTGTACAAAAAGTACTGCAAATGATAGATATCATTGTGTCTTCAGTTTTTGTCACAAATTGTCCTCTTCTTCCTCCCATGCTTAGCCGCTAATCCTGCAGTGATTGCCAAAGCTTTTAAAGTTGGAATGTCTTTTTTTTTTTTTTTTAATGAATCGCTGTTTTGTATCTTTTCCAAGCTGTTTTAGTGCATTTATCCAGCCTAAATGATCCAGCCTGTTTACCCCAGGGCATTTATGACATAACCCATTTTTTTTACATTTGTTGTTTGATCATAGAAATTAGGAAACGCACTGTTATAGCTGATGTTGCCAAAGCTTCTGGTAAAACTTCACTAGTGGATTTTCGAAACAACTAAGGCCGTATGTTTGGCATTGAAAAGAGTGTCTTAATGACTGTGATTGATGCTGGAATAATGTGTTTTAAGTCTTCTGTTGGACAGATTACATTGCATTTACACAGGAGCTTTTGTTTCATGTTTAACCAAGCCAACGTTGCATTTCATATAATTACTCCATTCCCTTAAAGTTTTGCTTGCCATGCGAAGGCAGAACGAACATTTTGATTGGCTGAGAGACAAATGCTGTTGAGAACTATTACATTTCATTGGTCAGGGACACACTGCCCCAGCTGCAGTAAAAGATGTTTTCTGATTTGCGTCTGATTACCGTCTGAAACCGATTCTGTCAGCACTATAAATTTGTTTAAAGGGCTTCAGAGCAGGGCCAGTGTGTAAATATAATTGTGGTGTTGATTTGCAGATCAGTTAGCTATAAAGCTCATTGACAGAGTTTTTAACTGATTAAGACATCTGTGAAGGTAAAGTTAGGCAGTAGATTTAGTTGGGCAGGTGGGTTGCGCTAAGTGGCACTGACAGCTCTCTCAATTATTTAGCATGCAAGCATGTTGATGCGCAGGATAAGCAGCAGGGCCGTGGCACACAAAGTCCCAACTCATGGCAGACAGGTGATGAGATCAGACTCCGCAGCCTCTCAGGCACGGTCAAATGGGAGGCGTGTCCCACTGCATGTGCATGCATGCGAGCTGCTGCAGGGAGCTAGCAGGTCTTTGTTTGTTGCGCTGACATTCTGCATCATTCATCACCTGGAGATGCACACGTTCTTCAAAACGAAAACTTCTAGCGCACACACTCAGATTTTTATCCGCTCCGCTTGTTAACATGCTCCCTACAGCCTTTGACATCCTGATGTGATTTTTCCTGCAAAGAGTCAAGATCGGATGACAGGGTGTTGAGGAAGCTGGATTTAGAAGTAGGTTGTGGGTACCATTGAGGAAGGAGTCTGTCAGCTTCGGGTGCAACTTGCATGTTCTCTGTTGGATGTTAGCTCACCAAGCTAGCTTCAGTTCCTGTAAAGTCTTCTCTTGAGACAGAAGCACTTAAGAAGGGGTGGAAAGTCAACTGCTGGCAGAACAAAGCAGCGATCCTGATGTATTTTTGATGACTAGATCCATTCAGGCGTTTCAGAAGGTGTGTTGAAGAGCGTCTGATATACAACTGAACTCGTCTTTAGCCTTTCAGAGAGCTTTTATATCAGCGGTGTGCGGACTGCATCAAAGATGAGACATGGTTAACATTTTGTTTGCTTTTTCACCTTTTTTGAACAGGTTCTGTGGCATCTGGATATCTTTCGCAGAAGTTTCCGGCAACTCACTACACACAAGTGCATGGAGGACTCGTGCATCTTCTGCGCTCTGAAGGTATGAAGCAATGCGACCATCAGGCTTTAGTATAAACCCTTTCTATTCATAACACATAGAAATCATAGAAAATGTTTTGTGTGTAGTGAGTAGTTTCCCTTAATTTAGCAGATGTCTGTCTGCCGGCTGTAGACGTTGCATTTTGAGTGTATATCAAATACGACAGTAAATGTTAAAGAGTGAACTTTACTGTACTTTTGTCTGCTTCTAAACATAGATTTATCTCCTGTGCTGATAGTAGACCATTTGACCAACAGTGTTTTATGGTTTCAGTTTATTTATAAAATATCAAAGACACCTGGTTGCATTACAGGGAAAAGGGCAGTTTATGTTTCAATACATCTGCATGGCAGTCCTGCTCAGATGCCTGCTGTATTATCACTTGTACCGAATGCTGTAAGAAGCAGTTCTGTTTTCTGTCCCTCCCTCACAGAAAGCTTCTGCACTCCCCTCATTTTCTATTAGATTCCATCTAATGTTCAGGAGTGCCATTGGCGCTTTCCATCAAAAGTTCAATAACTCAGCTGGAAATTAGAAAGCTCTCCTGAGCCCCGTGCCGGCGCAGCAGGGGGCTGCCTGTCTGCTTGATCGCAGGGCAGTAAGAGTGTTTCAGTCTGCCTGTCTGCTCCTTTGCATGAGCTCTCGTACAGACTTTCCTCCAGTATGTTTCACAGTCAGTGACATAAGTCCCGTATCTCTATTTTAGTCGTCAAAGCAAAGTAGAAAATCCTGTAATGACTTTGTTTACTTGGGTAGTTCTTTACTCTTGTATAATCTTGCAGAAAGGCATGTCATGCTTTCTTACTGTACGGAAAACAAAAACAGAAGAGACTTGATTATGCCAGATTTAAGTGCTGGTCTTCAGAAAGCGTAAATAAAATGTTAATACATTTCCTGCACTATATTTCTGTAGTGCTTTAGTCCTTCTGTTTCATTAGAAGTTCTGTGGTCTGTTTCTCTCACAAGACTACCACACGTCTTTTAATGTTGGTTCTGTTTATTTCCAGGTTTAAATTTGACTTTGAATACCATCGTAGTCTTACACTTTAGTACCTCAGTGTATTTTTGGAAGAAGTTGATAATGAGGTGTTGACGTTTTGATTAACGTTTAACTGTATGTTTGGTGTCCTTGGGGTGTTTCAGAGCATCTTTGCACAGTTCCAGTTCAGCAGCGAGAAGGTCCTGCCCTCTGACGCTCTCCGCTGCGCCCTCGCCAAAACCTTCCAGGATGAGCAGCGATTCCAGCTGGGCATTATGGACGACGCAGCCGAGTGTTTTGTAAGGGCTCTTCTATCTTTTCTTCCCTTATAGAGTATTATTGCTCTTCCTCCCACTCTCCTTAAGAGCCTCTATTTCTGTCAGATTTATGCTATCAGTTTGCCTTTTCATGCCAAATTAAACTTTTTGCTGAAGACGTTTATTTACTTCAAGGAAATGAAGCTGCTGAGATGCACACGGCCTGAAATGTTTCTCCTCTGCTTTGTTAGCCTATGCTGTCTGACATTTATTGTTGCCTTGAGTCAGTCAGTGCAAGCAGACTGAAGTATTGTGTGATTTCTTGTTGATTCTGTCTCTGTCTAGCCAATCTTTCTTTTTTTTTGTTTTATTGCATACCTCTTGTCCTTTTTCTTGTTCGTTTTTTTCACTCGTTTTGGCAGAATTTTAATAGTAAGTTTAACTACCATGTAAATAGTAGTTTACATGTCTGATTGGTTTCATAGGTCCAATTAATTAACTAGTCATGCAAGCAACTTACGACCAGTTAATTTTTGAAAATGTGGTTTAGAAACACTTTATTCAAAGCCTTTGACTGCTGCAATGACAGAAACACCTTTATAGCGAGTTGTTTGTTCCCCTTGATTTAATTTAAAGGCAATTGTATAGCAACATATTAGATTATAAACGACTCATTGTTTCTGCATCTCTCATCTGCTGGGACGGCAACATTATGCAATATGCTGACCAGCAATAACTGCAACCACAAACCAACAATGCACATTTGAACTCTATTGTTGTCTGGCCATTGTGCAAGACTGGAGACACTGGTCAAGGGCAGATACTTAGTGAACTTTCAGCATCTCCCTGCGGACTGCAAATCACCCCCAACCAAACATCCCACAGAGCCCCATAATCCTCAGCCAAAGAGCTGAGTGCGCTATTCTCCACAGACTCAGCCCCACAGGATAGCGAGAGTTAATTAACATGAAACCTGTATGACGCTCTGTTATCGCCTGGGCTTTCCCTCAGTGGGTTCACTGGGATTACGGCGCACTGAGGATTAATAACTGAGCAATAACCTAGCATGTTTTCCTCGTGCCTCACAGGAGAACATCCTCATGAGGATCCACTTTCACATCTCAGACGAGACTAAAGAAGACATCTGTACAGCCAAACACTGCATACCACATCAGAAGTTTGCTATGACACTGTTTGAGCAGGTAAAGCATCAAAACCAACATTAATGTTTATCAACATTTATGTGTTCTCTGTGCCTGCCTGTCTTCATTATGTCAGCAGAGTAGTTGTTCCAGAGAAAAAATCTGTTAGTTTTTAATATAAAACACAGTGATGGATCCTGCATCTAAAGGCATTTACTAGAAAAGCATTTATTTATTTATGAAGATGTATATTTGTTTCTCTTTTAGTGTGTGTGCAGCAAATGTGGAGCCTCTTCAGACCCCTTGCCATTCATTCAGATGGTCCATTATATCTCCACCACCTCCCTCTGGTAAGCATGTAACACGCGCACACACACACACACTCTCACTCACTCACTGCCACATCAAACTGAAATCACCATCGAAGAGTTTTCCTCAAATGGCCGAAGCACATGGCAACCATGGGGTTAAATATTTAAGTTCAAGTTCAATCTGAGTCTCTGAGTTTCCTGGACACCAGGGCCACTGCTCTTTATCATGGGTGATGAGCTGTCAGATTCTCAGAGCAGCTCACCCAAGACTTCTGCAGTCAAGCTTCGTCGACATCTGCTTTCAGATGTGCGCAGTTGCAGACACCCTCTTAGTTACCTTATCAGGCGTGCTGGAGGAATAGATGTGCAGCACTGAGAGCAAATGCTTGTAAAACAACAGTAATCAAACAGCTTTAAATTATTCCAGTGTGTGATTCTGTGATATTGGTTTTATGATAATAGCTGAAATTGAGGTGAGTGTCTATTCTGCTCAGGGCTGTTGACTCCAAGTGTCCCTGAACTTGAGGCCTGTCACTCTCGCACTGCAAATATTACAAGCATTGTTGTTATGGATTCAACATCTGCATGCAAATATAACTGTGCAAATGTATAATAAAGCAGTAAGCCACAAGAGGCTGTGTGTTGCTGTGATTTTACCCTGGGGCATATATACATGATGCTGAGAGGAAGTACAGTTTAACAGAAAGCCTTGAGTGGTTTCTCGGCTAACAGTTTTGGTTGTAAGAACGTTTTCCTAATGTTTCACTAATTTTGAATGTTTAATTATTGTAGTTTTATGTTATTGGATGGTTTTTTTAGCCAACGTTGTAAGAACATTTTGTATGGGTTGTTGTTGAGAAATTAATGCCAGCATTCTTTAAACATCAAGTTTAATTAGTAGTGAAATGTAATTCATTAAATTCATTAGCATAACCTTCGGGCATTTACAATAACCAGATTACAATATTAATCAAAGCAGCAATATGGTTTTTCACAGGTGGGGCTATTTTCATCATTGGCTAGTTTCCAGCTTTAAACATGATGGGCCGTGTTTAACATTGCAGAGCATTTTGTGGCATTATACTTGACATATTTGAATGTCAGTGAAGAGTAATTATGCAAATTATATTGTAATGATAGGTGTTCCCTTGTGAGTCAGTACGGGCCTCTTACATGGAGTGTGTACGGGCTTCTTACACGGAGTGCACACTCTCAGTACGGGGAGTGTGTGCAGGTAACATGGTGACATTGGCGTAGCTGCCTCACTGAGAGATTGCTGAACTGTGGCGTTGCTCCAGGCACTTAGTGTTGTAGTGTCATTGAGGTGCAGTGCCCTCTGCAACACCTATGAGATCAAGATGGTATAAACAGTGACCTCATAAACATGCTCCTGAAGATATAGACATACGCTATACATAAAACACACTTACACACACTCTTGCGTTTTTCTGTTTTTTTTTTGGGCTCATATTTGGATTAGTATCACAAATTTAATCAAATTGTCTGACATCACATTGCATGTCTAATTATAGCCAGTTTGCTTTATTGCTTATCAGAGCTGTTGATTACTTCTTATGTCATCTTATCGTGTGTGTGTGTGTGTGTTCATCACACTACAGCAACCAGGCAGTGCGGATGCTGGAGTGCCGGGAGAAACCCACCCCTGACATGTTCGGAGAGCTGCTGAGGAACGCCAGCACCGTGGGAGACCTGCGCAACTGCCCGGTTAGCATAACCACACACCGCCACACACTCAGACTCATCAGATCCTGTGCTAATTAGACATAATGAAGTGTGTGTGTGTGTGCGCTGCTTGTCTGGGTTTGAATAGGGTTGTGGCCATTGAGTAATCACTGGGTCAAAACAGGAAGCAATCAGTGGAATGTTCATTTGTCTCATGGCCCCGAGCAGGACAGACATTTTACACAAAAACACACACATTTGTTTTTGTGTCAGATCAGGGCATGAAAAGGAGACAACAACTTATAAATAGTTTAGATAAACATATGCATATATCAACGAATCAGAACACTTTGTTAGGGGGTGAATTTATTATCCATTTCTCATCTTAGCTGAGGCATGTTTTAATATTTGTCTCTGTGAAGAGAAGTGTTTAAGCAAAAGTATAAAATTAAATGATTTGCCTTTAACAAAAAAGCTTATTTACTGCAATGCACTGACGATGTATCTTGACCTTCAGCGGTTTAAAGCCATGTTTCAGACTGCATTTATAAACAATGAAATAAGCAAGGAAGGTTTCATTATGTAGCAGTATGAGAAAAACTCTCTGTTTTGTGTCTGCAGGGGAACTGTGGAGAGAAGCTCAGAATTCGACGTGTACTGATGAATTCCCCAGAGATCATCACCATCGGCCTGGTGTGGGACTCGGACCACTCTGACCTGGCTGAAGATGTCATTCATAGCCTGGGCACCGTCCTGCGGCTTGGAGATGTAAGACAGGCTCTCATAAACATCACTCAGTCTTTTCAAGGAAGGTGACCTGCTTTGTGCCTAACAACTGATGAGGCCAAACTCTGTTTGAGATTAAGAAGTGGGGCACCTTGTGAATATTGGCAGTTGACTGATGTAGAGCTTGTTTGCACAAACAGGAGCTTTTGTATGTTAATTACTGCAGTGATGTGACTCTGAGATCACAGTGCAGAAATTAATGACCATTAGGATTATAGGCAGGGAATCAGACTTGTTTAGCATACAAGTTATTATCTTAGACCCAACAGGAACAGTATGCTACTGAGTTAAGCCTTATTTAGGAAATTATGAGTACCCTAACTGAGTTCCCAATTTCATAGAGTACTTGGTTTATATTCACATGTGAACATGTAACCTGTTTCCTGCAGGACCAGACAAATTATTATTTTAATTTTTTTAATATGTGTTGCAGCTGTTTGTAATGTATTGAAAGTCTTATAGGTTTCTATAATATTCTGGGTTTTTTAAGGGTTTGTATGTGAAAATGTACATATTCGTGAGTGATAAATCACCTTTTCTAATTGATTCTTTAAAATAGCTGTTCTACCGAGTGACAGAGGAAAAAGCAAAACAGGCGGAGCTCTACCTGGTGGGCGTGGTCTGTTACTATGGAAAACATTACTCCACTTTCTTCTTCCAAACTAAAATCCGCAAGTGGATTTACTTCGATGACGCTCATGTGAAAGAGGTAACTGTCCTATCAGCACAATGTATGACCAATACCTTTAAAAGACTCAAGCAAACTGCACACAGGGAGTTTGTGTTGAATCATTAACTGGGATAGAGCAATTTGTTGGCTCTTTATTAAGCAGTGCCCCACAGGCTCCCTGCATGTTGTGGGAAGGTGGGTGTGTTTGCTCAACTAGTGCTGGATGCTGTTCTACATAGTTTGACAGCTTGTTGACTCTGTATTTAGGGTGTTTGTGTGCAGGTATAAAAATCCACATGCTAGCACATGAAATTGGTTAATTTATGATGCCAGGCCATGACATAAAGACAAGAATGGCATAGATTTGTCTGAAGGCAGTAAGAGATGGTTATTTCTGCAGTAATTTGCGTGTGCTGTTTTTATGGTGTTTTTGGCCTACAGGATTTTATCTGCATAAAAGCAGTGTGCGACTGTGGACAGTTGCACACAAAGCAGCTTTTTCTGTGTCCGTAAAGTCTGGCAAGCCTGTTCTGACCAGCACATGAGTTCTCACAAAGCCTAGAAAAAACAAGGATATCCCACTATTGTTTACAGCCCCAGCTGGACAGCGGCAGGGCGTGGTCTGCACAGATATGCAGCACAACCGCCATGATAGCCCACGGCTAACAAACACACGCATTAAATCTTAACCTCACACATTTGCACTTTTTGCTAATGCTTGTCTGTTACTGGCGCGTTTGGAGGTACTGTGTGCATCTATGGACGGAGTGTAGAGAAAATCATCCTTTTATGAAGTCGTATTCAGGGTAAGATCAGTCAAAAATGTGTCGGACTGAGGTTTCAGTCATAGTGTGCTGTTCAGGGTCTCCAGCAAGAATCCACAACATTTATTTCCTGTTTGCTGCTTTTGTTTAGTTTTACAGTAACTTTTACCAAGATATTGTAATCCAGATTTTTGAAAGTGATTATGCTAAAACTGTATTCCTCTCTCTCTCTCTCTCTCTCTCTCTCTCTCAGATTGGGCCCAAGTGGAAGGATGTGGTCTCCCGTTGTATTAAAGGGCATTACCAGCCACTGTTGCTGCTGTATGCGGACCCCCGGGGGACGCCGGTTTCAGCTCAGGATCGGGCTTCACGCCTAGACCTACATCACTTCACCAAACCATACTATGACAGTGAGGATTCAGGTACTGAGTGACTCCAGTTGACTCTCTGTACTGTCTTATGCATTTCTTTAATGTGCCTTGAGAAGGCAGATGTTTTTAATTAAATGTTTAGTTAATGACAACAATGGTAATATTAAATGCATGTCTTTACAAATTAAATATATAAATCTAAGGAAAACACCACTTAATTTTGCACAAATTGAAAAACCCTAAGTGTTAAATGTAGTGCAGAACATTTGGTTACAGTAGAGGATGTAACAATATACCAATGCCACGGTTTGGTTCATATCATGGTTTTATATCAGGGTTTTCAGTTGGGTTCGATTCATGGCACAGCACCAGCAATACTAAAGAACACCAATTTTTTTTTTGAACTTCGTAATAATACTTAAAGACAATAATATTTGTGTATAATGATATTCGCCTGTCAGAAAAAGCCTGCCAGAGACTTGGACATCAATTTTGCATGCGACGGTGCCACTTTGTAATATGCACCTGGCACCTGTTATATGCTTTACGTATTTTTGCATTATCAGGCCGTGAGCCATCCATTTCCAGTGACACACGGACAGACTCTTCCACAGACAGCTACAGCTATAAACAGTCTCATTCTCACCATGAGTCTATGGCTTCACACTTCTCCTCTGACTCCCAGGGAACCGTCATTTGTAACCCTGACAACGACTCTGCCTCACATAGCAGCCTTGAAACCACAGGTATACCAGTGTATTCTGTCACACCAAAGTTTTGAGGTAATAGGCTAATGCCTGCCTTAGTTTATGCTGCTCTTTAACACTTTCTCTTGATGTTTAATTGCAAAGGTCCTCTGACTGACAACGATACAGTGCAACGCCACACTCTTCGAAAAGACGGCATCTTGGACAGGAAGGGAGGGATCCTGGACAGGAAACGAAGTGCCAGCAGACCACGGAAATTTGAGGCCCGTGGTGATTCAAGAAGTCGATGCTCTAAGACAGATGAAGTGTTGTCTGCTGGCTACCACAGCGAAGGTATTTAGCCTAAAAATAAAGCTGTGGCCCAACAGGAGCTTTAGCTTTCATTGACAGAGCCTGTTGCAGTGCATTCTGGGATATCAGAGATTATGAAAGACAAGATGTGACAATGCCTTTCAAATTTACAAGTTTACAATGTCTTCAAATTCTGCCTCCTAGGCATCTCAATGGAGCAATTGTGTTATTTTAATAGGAACTAGGGTAATAATCCTTATAAATGTGGTCATATGATTGATGCTATGTCAGCTTATTAGTGGCTAGAGTAACATTGTGGACAGCCAATGCAAACTGCATTAGTTATCACTATATCTTGTACTGACTGTGTACAATAGGAGAAAGTGCTTTTAGGTTATGTAAAAAAAACATTCCTCTTCCTCTTTTTTTAATGGTTTCCTCTCTCTCCTCATCTCCGTTTTGCAGGCGAGACGTTAAAAGAGCAGCAGGTCCCTCGTTCTCTACCTAAATCCGGCTCCAGCCGACTTCGAGACTTTAAAGAGACGATGAGCAACATAATTCATAACCGACCGCTTTCTGCGTCATCCTCGAGTTCCGGATGTCCGCCCGACTCCTCCGCCAGGGCCCGTGACTGGGAGGCAGACAGCACCAGCAGCGAGTCCAAATCCAGCTCGTCTGGAGGACGCTACCGACCGCCCTGGAAGCCTCGGCGCGAGGCCCTGAACATCGACAGTATCTTCAGCCGAGAAAGACGTAAGTCTGGGTACAGTCCACTGGGAGCATCGCTATCTGAAGACGGCGGCCCACACGGGCCGTTGACTGGGTCAGTGGAGAAGACTACCTTTAGAAGTTTGCCCATACCCCTAGCCAGAGGGTCAGAGCAGCCCCCACGGCTCATCCAGAGGATGGAGAGTGGCTATGAGAGCAGTGAGAGGAACAGCAACAGCCCCGTCAGTCTGGACATGCCTGTCAGTGAGGGCACCAGTAATGGCACACACAGGTATTTATTGTAATAAATGTATATAATATAGTGTGTGTATGTATATGTATCTTAACTAAACTTCAAACTTGTTTTTGTTTTTGGGTCAGGAAAGTTGGTTAAACCAACAATGTTGAGGCTTGCGGGTACTGATGTGTGTTTAGCAGCACATCATTCATCTTTGATATCTCTGTTCTGTTCTCCAGCTTACAAGAGGGAGGGTTGAAAAAACCTCCTGCTGAAACCGGCCCAGCATGGAAGACTGTGACCAAATCCAAGAGCAGCAGCACCCTGTTGCAAGAAGTAAAAGCATCAGTCAAGGGCAACAGTCACATGAGTTTAGGTGTGTACGTCATGTGAGCATGTGTGTTTATACTCTCCATCCGGCTGCTATGGAGTAGTTTACCTGTTTTATATATAACAGAATGAATCATTCTTTCCTAAGTGTAAATGTTGAGTCACTTGTCATTATCTTGGTGTTTCAATATATGGACTTAATATAATGAAAAGCAAGCAGTATTGAGGATAATCTAGTGGAATCTATGACCAAGAACATCCTGTTCCTTGTCCCTGTTCTGAAATGCTATCTCTGTTTACCTGTTATGTAAACTGAAGAACATGTGATTGCCCTGGAGAGCTATCATCTGCTGTATCTGTTTGAGCTTCTGTGTGTGACTCAGTAGATGTTTGATCACCACCTGTCATTCGTCGAAATTAATTTTGTACATATTGAAACTGAGTGAGGCGTCTTTGGCTGTGTTTACACTGCCGGGCTTAATGCAGTTATCTGATATTTTGACTGGTCAAAGTGGGTTCCTGTAGCTCAGTTAGACAAGGGTGGTGTTTGAAATGCCAGGATCATGGGTTCACTTCCCAGAGAACACAGGAAACTGATAAAATATCTCTAGTGCACACTTTTAATTCATTGTTTTCAGTATTTACTGTGAACCCAGAGGTTGTAGGAATCTTGTAGGAAACACACTAGTGCTTTAGATTCAAACAAATGCCAAATGTATGATTATAAATGTAATGTAACTGACTAAAGGGACACCTAAACGGGTGTATTACCTGCACATGGTTAGATATATAATTTCATTTTGGCTAAACTAATTACCCTCCTTGATTTTCAATCAAATGAAATTGAATTTAAATTGTATTTGAGCATTTGAAAATCACCAAATTGACATTTGAAAGTCACCAAAATTTGAAAGCAAACATGTGATCTGTTTTACTTGCTGTTTACACATGCGATAAGATCTGGTTTGTGTGCCAGTTCTGGGTAAAATCATTGGTTGACAGTGTAAATGCAGTCTTGCATCATCCCCTGTGCATTTGCACAGATTGTTTTCCTGATACGCTCATGTTTGTGTGTGTGGCGCAGCGGGCGAGGGCCGCAGTGAGCTAGATGAGCTGCAGGAGGAAGTAGCGCGGAGGGCGAGGGAGCAAGAGATGCAGAGACAAAAGGAACAGGAGAGAGAGGCGGCCATGGGCTTCAATCCCAGACCCAGCAAGTTCATGGACCTGGATGAGCTCCAGAGCCAAGGTAAGGCCTCTGTGTTTGTCACACCCACAGTCACATGACCGGCATGTTTTGCATGGGTGAGGGGTGTGGCTCTGTCTCCGCATTTCCTGGGTTTCTGCTGTGGCTTTAATCTTTGGAGCTTGGTACTACGAGTGTGTGTGTGAGTGAGTGAGTGTGTGAGTGAGAGTGAGTGTGTGTCTGTGAGAGTGTGTGTCTGTGTGTGTGTGTGTGTCTGTGTGTGTGTGTGTGTGTGTGAGAAATACAGGTGTGCAGGTTTCCATGCTGAAAAGTGCTGTGCTGTGATGTTTGTCACCTGCAGGGAAAGGGGAAGGCTTTGAGAGGTGTGTGTTGGAGGCAGAGTCTCTATTAGACCAGTCTGTGAGGCTGGAGCAGGCTGGAGAGGTGGCTGCCGCACTGTCTGTGGTTAACGAAGCAATGTGTAAGTAATCCTGCCCTTCGCCTGCTGCCTGCCATCACTGATGCCACTGTGTATGTATGTATGTGTGTCTGTACATCACTGTGTCCTCAATGCAGTCCTGTTATCAAGGATATTACCAGATCATATGTTCATCATGAATTACTGTCTGTAAAACTTGAGATATTATTTACTTCCAAACGTAAATTTACTTCTTTATTTAGTTGAGATTGTGCCGTGAAATTTATCTGGATAGGCTATGAGGTCATAATGATACGAAATAAATTCCTGGAGATAGACCTGTTTGCATGTAACCATAGAAACCAACCAGTAAACACTAAAGTGAATTATACCTTTTTGCTAAGAAAAAAAACATGTTGGTTGACTAATCACTGGTTAATTTATGTTACACAGCATGCAGCTAAGTGTCTGCAACTATTAGCCATGATTGCGTCGCCAAAACCACACAGAACTACATGCTTTTATTATACATATGTTGTGCAGTTACAAACGTAGTAGCTAAACAAGATTGATGCCGTGTTTTGGCCCAGTTTGAAACCTGTATTTATCACTGAGTAGGACTAAAACAATCACTTTCAAAAATGTCGATAAAACATCTGTCTTTTTGTCTGTGATTAGTGTATTGCAACCTGTCCACGCCAGCTCAAAGGAAAATCAGTCTGACATGTTTGTCTGTCTTTTATTTTTATAAGCACTCTTAGGTTTGTCACATATGGGGTGTCCACATGCACGAACACACACACACACACACACACACACACACACATACACACACACACACACTTGTAAACCTTTCATGGCCTGATCCTTGTGTTTTACCTAAACCTTATTTCCTCACCTGCCTCCACAAAGTTCCTCTGAAAGAGCCTCTAGATTCAGAGTCAGAGTTCACTTGATTGCTGCTTATATCAGAGTTAAAGTATTCCTGGTCTTTAATCACACCATTATCACTTATATAGTGAGATGCAGAGCTAGGTTTAAGTAACTTGCTTGTTTTAGTTCCATCAGTAAATTTCAATTTATTTTATACCTCATTTTAATTTAATCATTTTGTGCTTTAATGAAATGTAACATTTGCGTTAGATTTCACTAGGTTCCACATCTCCCCTATTTGTGTGACCCTTCCCATGAACCCTTCCTCATAATTCACTCACACATCTTTAATCTCTTCATTCTTCGTAACAAGTGTGTTTGCATGCACCCCATGCTCTTTATTTTCAGCATTGGTTTCATTTTATTTTGCCTGTTTGTTTTTGTTTTGTTTTGTTTGCGTTTTAGCCAAACTCAGGCATACCTTGCATGAGAGCAGCGCTAACGCTCAGAGCAGGATGCAAAAGTGCATGAGGAGAGCACGAGGTCTGCAGCAGCGCATGCAGCAGCAGCAGGAACTGCAGCAGAAGCAACAGGAGGAAGAGAAGGAACAGAAACTGGCTCTCAGGTATCTGCTGCTGGCTGCAGATGTGTGTGTACGCGTGAGCTCCAGGAGCCATGCACACGGGATGCGTTTACATGCATTGCGTTGTAACTGTTCAGTGCGGGTGTCCCTTGTCACCTGCTGTTGTTGGTCAGGATAGTGTAAGTGTCCATTGTTGAGATCCAGGGCCTTGTGTAGAGATGTTGAGATTGCTGGTATTGCTGGAAAAATAACTGGTATTTTACATTTATACTGCTTGGCATCATCAGGGCAAACTGTTTAGAGGTTTTTGGTCACCACACAAAACTTACTTGCTTTTTTATGTTCTGCATTCAGTGAACAGCCTGTCCCGGTCCAAATACTTCTGACAAATGTTAAAGAAGAGAATGGGAAGGACGTTTCAGAAGATACATTAAAATTACCGCCACATCTTCATATGAAACCTCAGCCGACAATTACACAGATTCCTGAAGTCCCCAGCTCTTCTGCACCCCCCAACCCTTCTTCACCCCCCAACCATACTGATCTACACATTTATCAGCACAGTAGTGTGGGTAACCGTAGTCCTCTCGCTGTGACAGATAATGGACAACACTTGGAGACATGGTGCCCACAAGACCCCATGACCATCACAAGCTCTTATGTGCAGACTAGTAAACACAGTTCTGCCCCTATGCCAATGGTTGCGGTCAATGGATGTGAGAGTCATCTCCAGCCTTCTACTCTGCCAAATAATACGCCCCATAGCCATTTTAGCAGTCAGTGTTCACCTCTGTCACAAACCTTAAGTACCAACCCCAAATTTTCTGTCACCAATAACACCAGTTCTGGGGATGGGCTGCAGAATCCTCCACCGCAGGCTCGCCCTCAGACTCTTCTTGGCCCATTCCATGTCCCCAACAGCCATACTTCTGATGCTTGTCAAAAACCAAACTCGCTCCCAAACAAGGCTCCCTCTTGGAACTGGTCCTGCCAAAGCCTGGAACGATCCAGGCGACATCCTACTACACCAGAGACCTCATTATACTCTACAGAAGGCCTTCTCTCTCCCTCTTCCCCTTGTCCTCCAACCCTGTCTCCACCAGCACAGGAGCAACGTCCAACTGCCCCCATGCCTGTGGAGCGATGGGCTGAGAATGTCAATCGATACTACAATTCCCAGAATTCTGCGCTGCCAGGAGGTGGCTCACCCTGTGAGGAGCTGTCTGAATTGGAGACACTCTATCAGGCCAGTCTGAAGGCTCCCAGCATGCCCCGAGCCCCACGTGGACCCAGCCCACAGCCTCCCAACAGATCAGGTATTTTTGTGCAAAACTCGAACGTTCCATAGAACCATAGAATGGCGAGGTTCTATTCAACTCCTTCAGATCCTTCAGCGTTGTTATAGTTTCAGAAAAGAATCTTATGGAAAGACCTTTTATGGTAACTGTGAATCAATTGTATCATTTTTCCTCCAGGTCCTGCAGCTTCTCGGAGGCACATTGCTGGGACGTCTGCCACTCTGGGACGTTCCAAAACTCCCACAGCAGAGATTGAGAGGTGTGCCTACAGGACTCCAGCATACAGCACTAAACCTGTTCAGAAGGTGGGTTGGAAAACTGGCTTTATCCCAGTGGTATATAAACATTAAAAATCACAGGAAATGAAAATTGTGTTTTTGTGCATGTCTGTCAGCTTTGCAGACCTTCAAAGTATGCAATAATTCAAATGCTGATATGCCCATTTAAAATGTCTTTATCATTTGGAAATCTGAGCAAACAAGACAGACCAGAAATATCAATGACTCATCTTGCACGCACAGGCATATTAAAATGTTTGTCCAGTAAAACCTCTTTAGAATGGATAAACCACCAGCCTCTGACTAACAATATCAATGAGAAATGGTTCTAATGTAAACTAAAGGCTATTAAGTGTTTAATGGTTTGGTTTGTTTTAATATGAAATATATCAACATAGAAAAAACTCTGTGTGTGTGTGTATGTGTGTATATGTGTGTGTTGATAAAAATATGAGTTGATAATGCGACGTGTTTGTGTGCAGAATGTGTCTGCTGCAGTTCATGGTGCACCACTGGGAGAGGATGAATCATACAGTGCAGAGAACCTGCGACGAATTGCTCGCAGCCTCAGTGGGACTGTCATTGGAGGACGGGTTGACAAGGTTCCCCCGTCTCGCAGCTTTGTGAGTGTCTTGCACAGTTCACAGTAATTTGGTCGAACATGCCTCATATTTTGCACTCAAACTGCATTGGCACCATTTAATTTGGTGCAGAACTAGCTTTTAAGTGTTTTGTCCCAGTATGCAATATGCACTAAATGTTGCATTAGGTTTATGTGAAGTTTCTGAACTCCTTTTAAAAGAGAAATACTGCCACCTGGTGATACATGTGTTGAACTAAGGCCGCGACATCTATTTTGATAACCTAATAATCTTGAATTTCGCATTCAGATACATTTAATTACCCACTTATTAATTGAAATGCTCACACTATAGTAATTTAAGTTAATATGTCCTAATGAACACGTATATAACAAAGGCAAGGTGCATTTGAAGCATATGTTATGCTGAGAAGCTTAAGAGTTTTTTTTGTTCTTTTGTATGCTAAAGAAAATTGAACAAATTTCTGTTTGTTTACTACTACTAATTAGTTATTGTTGTGCTATATTGAAAATGAAACTTTTGTGCATAAAACGTACTATTGGAAAGCTGTTTAGAAACTTTAGTTTGATCTAGATCTATTTGCATTCATATTTTGTTGCCGATTTGTTTCATATTTCCTGTCATGTTATTTCTATCTAGTCATATTGCTTTTGGAATTGGTCTTGTTCTCTCTTGCATTTCCTGTCTCTCTATGTCACTCATTCCTTTCATTTTTCTTTTGTGTATTTATTTTTTTTATAAAGGATCCCCCTGTCAACAGGATGCCTAAGCATGCAAACATGCATCCCCCCATGCATCGCTCCAGCACCTCCCTGCATGTTTTACCTCCCACCTCCCACAACCCCCCTATGTTTCATGACCCACAACCCCAGTACCTTCACCCGAGCCACTGGCACCAACCCGCCCCTCCGTCACACCTGCACCAGCAGACACTGAGGCCCAGCGTGCTGGGTCCCTCTCGTGGACAAACAGGTAACATCTCCCCTCATGCTCGATCAGCCTCAGTGTCATAGAAATGTTTTTATATTGTGTGCATGGAGGCTGCCATTATTATTGTTGTCTGATTACGCATTTCATCAGTTTTCTGGCCAAAAGTTCAACTTAAAATGCTGTTTGAGATGTTGATAATGTGAATCACCTGAGCTCGTTCCCTACATACGTTGTTGTGGTTACATAATGTCAATAATCTTTATAATACCCTCTACAGGAGATTGCCAAAAAACCAACAAGTTTCTGGCTGTGCTTGACGGGAGTGAAGCTCTCCCCCGTGAAAACTACCACAGTGTTGCACTGAACTACGGCACCCTTCCGAGGGCTCTCCGTAGGTCAACTTCATCTGGACCTCCTGTGTCCTCAGCTGGTCCAGGACCCCTGAGCTACCCCGACACGGCCTATGCCACTATGTCCCGTCCTCATCGTGCTGCACCCCCAGGCAGGACAACGGATGGTGTTTACAGACAGCCCCAGCAACATCCTTCATCTTACCAAATCCCACATCATTTCAGTCACCATGACCCACATCTGGCCTTAGAAACCCCCAGCCAGCCCCTCCGTCTAGATATGCCCCCTGAACAAGACTGGAGGACTGCAGACCACAGGAGAGACATTCGTCTCTTGCAGAGGCCAGAACCACGTGGCGGTTCCTCCCGTGGTCCTCCTGCCTATCTCTGCTCCCTGTGCAAGAAGAACCCAATTGAGCCCTCCAGAACCTATTGCCAATCCTGCAGAGCCCATATGAACCACTACAGGATGCCCAACTGAGTCATTAATATACATACCTAGAATACATCATGGAAACGGATCTGACGTCCTTCTACAAACTCTTTCTTTAACTTGACTTGACTTGGAATTACAGTATAAACATGTAAGCCAGCTTTGTTAGAGCTGTGGAGATCTTCAGAGAAGAAGCAGATATAACAAAATATGGCATTATAATATGGCAGGGCACCCAGGTGTTTGTTTGTTGCATTGAGTAGATGTTGTGTCTATGATGCATTAGAACAGTTACTGTGGATGAGGAATGTTTGTGTTCTCCAATGGTATTATATACAGTTCCAAAGCTTTTGCACTGGAAAGACAACATCAACTCCTTATGTTTTGTCCAGTAAGCATTTCAACTTCTAAGACATTCAGTTCTGCACACAAAGTTCACAGCAGGCCTCAGTCTCAGCACAGCTGCTGTGAAGAACAAGGCATTTTACAGACTGACGTGCGGGATGCTGAAATGACTGCAACTTAAAGCAGCGTGAACACGCAATATGACAAGGCCGTGAAACACTGCCTGCTGATATACAGTGTCTACTGCATATACGCACAAGCTCTATATGACTTGCTTTACTTTCCGCTCTTTTAAATTATCATTCCAAGCTAACCTAACTTAGTTCTGTAATTGCTATTTAACTATGTTAACACAAGTTTAGTGCACTTCAGAAGTGTTACTTTAGAAGCGTTCCTCTGTTGTAACTTCTCCCATTATTATGGGAAATCTGATGTTTATGTGTAACTACTTAATTTAGAGGGCTGTAACGTATATATGTGTGTATATAAGTAATCAGAGATACATCAGACTTATTCATTGTACCAACAGTCAACTTACCACAACCTCATTGGCGTTTGTGTCGGTATTTTTCTGTAAAGTATTGTTACGCCTAACAGTAGCACCCACAGCTCCTCAGTGTCTTTTATAGGTTTTGTAGTAGTAGCAGTTTAGCTTCTTGATTTCTATAGTATATCTTACATTTATAGTTAAGTGCAAAAACTGTTTTTCAGACTGTTTAAAGACTTGAGACATAGATGACTAAAGGACCGACTATTCTGCAGTGCCTTGGTTTGTGGAAGGCAACAAAACTGGGTGTCCATTTTATAAATTTACAGCCTTATAATAATGGTTATTATAATTGCGCTAAATTAAAGATTTGCAATTGTCAAACAAATTATTTAAAAGTTTTACCCAACTGGAGAATGGCTGTTTTACATTTTATTTTTTGTATTTAGTTTATTTTGTTTTACTTTTATCAACACTATTGAGTTAAAATGTGAGATTGTTGACTTGGTTACAAAGTTGTATACATTCACAGTATAAAGAAATCTTTGTTTGCTCTTAGTTGAGTTTTACAGTGCAGATGTGCCATGTAAAGAAAATGAAAGTGTTACTCGCTTACTTTAGCGTACAAGAGTAAATTATTTTGAAATAGGGCCAAATTTATTAAAGCTTTTCATACATGATCACTAATTAGAGCATGTCAAATACCTCAACCAATCACATGCTCTCTTATTATTTTACCAGGACAGTTTAGCATGTATTATGATTTCAGTAATCAGGAACTTACAGTGAATCAGAGTGCCTCTGCATCGAATTCCCACTGGGCGATTTTACTGAAACCTTTCTGCTCGGCCAATATGCAGTGCAACACTGCCCTGGCAGAACAGCGATCTATGACTGAAATACTCTTTCCTTCCTCACTTTGTGAATTCAATTACGAACAGATATGGCAAAAAAGCAAGGCTGTATATATAAGTGTGTACAGATTCAGTCTTTGACCTTATATAGACAGCTAGTACAGACAGATTCGGACTTGTTGTAAATGCTGTGCTAGAAATGAATCTTGTATTTTTGCAATAAAGTTATATTGAGCTCCGTTCTGGAGCAGAACGCTGGATCATTTCTCTGGCTGACTTTTTTCTCTTTTGAAAATATGGTTATTTTTAAAGCATTTACACTATACCTTGTCTCTGCATGACTGCTCATGTCCTGTTGAATTTAAATTTCCAGGAGTTCATAGTTCATTTAAATGCTCCATCTGAAACTTAAATTGCCCAGAAAATTCATAAAGATATTACAAAACATCATACAAATGAAGTCATACGAATTTCTTTAGAAAATAACTGTTGTTCTACTCAAAAAGCTGGATCCTTAATTGAACTGTAATCCTTTAAATCTTTTTATTTTATCTTTTGATACCTGACATACAAATTAAATACTCCCCAAATGTTTCAGCAAACTAGAAATTAGTTAAGATTATGGTAATAAAACCTGTGTAACTTTAAATGTTATACATGTTTCTCAATCATAATATGTGAAAACAATAAACAAAAGCTTTTTCTTGCTTTAACATTTATCCATTTGGTAGACACTTTTATCCGAAGCAACTTACAGTAAATTCAATGTATGCATTTATAGCAGTACTTGGATTCCCTGTGATCGAACCCACAACCTTTGTGCTGCTAATGCAATGCTCTACCAGTAGAGCTACAGGAAGGCTATCAGAAATTTTTTATATGACAGTGAACATCAG
>JBAJNP010000703.1:28442-82210 GCA_036877545.1 Yasuhikotakia modesta | reverse complement strand
CTGATGCAGATATTGTTAAAAGAGTTAAAAGTGAAAGCAAAAAGGAAGTGAAACAGAAGGATGTAGTCTAAATCTGTTCATCCAGGTTGTGAGAATGTTGCTGAGCGTGTACATGCTGGACACCTGCTGGGAGGGGCGTTCCATTAACATGCACCTGAGGTAACGCAAGACATCCAGGCCAGGACAGCTTAAAGCGCCTCACAGAACAAAGCCTGGGCTGAGCAAGTGTGGTGGAGGGGAGATAAATATCTTACAGTTGTCATAAACCTTTTGTTTTGTCGGATATAAAACCAGAATTAAAAAGGATCATATAATCCAGAGGAGTTTTGCATTGTGCTTGCTGTCTGCATTGATTTCTGTAATATTGTACAGGCGGCCCACTGGATTTATTGGGTGATTCTGCATTTGAACTGTTGTAATACCAGTGGCACACAAAAACCTGCATTTAATCCGTTCTGCCTTAAGAGGAATCATAAAACTGACATGGCCGTTTCTTTGAGTACATTTTTGGCACACTCCACCGGTCTGGGTTTTGTAATGGCTGATTATATAGAGAGAATTATATTTAGAGAACAGGGTGGAAAATGTAATGCTAATATAATGTGCAATTCAATTATAGCAAAAAAGGTGTATTGAGAATTGTTACATTTAAGTGAAAAGCTTTTTGCTAGCACCATTCTCTAGCAGTTATGCTACTGACAAACTATAATTTATATTCCTTTAAGAAGCTGTAGTTATTGCAACTTGCATGGCTAGCAAGCTAACAATTTAAGGTTTGTAGGAGTTTTTCCTTTTAAGTAACAAAAACATTATTTTTAACATTTTTTTCATTCTATAACACTGAAGAATAACCCCAGAAAAGGTTCAACTAACATTGCATGAATGTTTTTTGATAACTATGGGAGACCCTTTAGCCAACATTCTGAGATTATTCCCTGTTAGCTTGATAACGTCTTTGATCCATAATCACAGTGAGCTAACTTCAAAATCCTGGATGTTTAACGCTTCATGCAAACTTTTGATTTTACATTCTCACAGAAGAAAACCACCGGCATGCAAACACACGTGCGCAGACGCCAGCCACACTCCTTCCATTCACTTGTTTCATCTGTATGGAAGAGCTCTGAAGCCACGTGTTAAAAATGCAGCACTCCACTGCCTTTTTTAATGTTTCATTATTCTGTCACAAAGAATGATGCCGGCAATATTTCACACAATGACAGGTTTGGTCTGAGAGATGCATTATTCAGTGCATGCACCCCCACCCCATGTTACCCTCAGCTCACACCACCCCCACTTGCCCAAGGCAGTCAATACAAATATGTAAGGGAATCCTCGCTTCTCGCAGATGGTTGAGGGTCAGAGCAAAACAAAACTGATGATCTCTGACTGTTAAATAGTCTATTTTGAAGCCAAAAAACCTTAGTGACTAAATTACAGTTTCATTTACCGTATGCCGACTGTTTTGGAAGCAGTTTTCTGCCTGCATGTGGGTATAATGTGTTTTTAAGTGTCGATCTGAGCTCTGCATCAGTGAGCGTGCTTTTCACAGCTTAGAATAGTAAACATTTACGTTGCCAACCAGCACTAAGCCTTTGGTGTCGGAGATGTAGAGCGGCACTGAAGGAGTAATCACAAGCAGCTCTAAGTGAGATGTTAGTTTTACTTCAGAGCATTAATTATCTGTTAGCTTGTCTTGCTGATTTCGATTTAATGTTGAATCTTTAGTCAGACGAGGGCCTTTCATTGAGCTCCGGTGTGTATGCTGTGCGTCATGCATTAGTCAAACAGTCTGTGCGGCTCTCTGTGCTCTCTGCTGTGCTGTGAGAAGCTCAGACCATCTCCTCAGGCATTGTTAACAGGTATTGTTAACATGTATGAGAATTTTATATATATATATATATATATAAAATTATATATAATTTAAATTATATGTATATAAGAGAGAGAGAGAGAATATATATATATCATTTACTAGTCACCATTTACTTGTATCATTTCAAACCATGTGATTTTCATTACTAAGCAACAGGATGTTTATGTAGCCTTTTGTCATATAATGGAAACAAATGGTGACCAGGACTGTCAAATAATAATTGACCATCAATTTTTTCAAGCATATTTGTTCCAGCATTAAGTGTCATTGGGAAACTTTCCTTCTATCATTGGTGTACTGAGGTAAATGAACTCATTTTTTGGCTTTAATCTTATACCCAAAACACAGAGGAAACCCAGACTCAGCAGAATTATTTTATCATTTACATGTCCTTGAGATTATGTGCTGACTAGCTGAACAGTGAATTATGTAGTATCATTTAGTTGTTTAGGGTTGTAAGGTAACATCCATTTAAACCTTTAATTTAGTTCTTGCATTGATTTCTTTGAAGAGTGGTTGTGGGACAGATATACAGGAATTTGAACCTGCAGCCTCTCAGTTATTACTATAGGCCTTTACCACTACATCCTATCTACACATGACGGAATGCATGAATTACTGACCAACTGTAACCTTGGAAATCATACATTTCAAATCACCATAAGGAATATTAAAACATTAATGTAGAAAATTGCTGTGCATTAAAATACAGAAGTGGGTTTCTATGACTGTGACGCATAAGCAATGTGGCTAGTAAGCTATTATAAATTAATGCATATAGAATTTTTAAATAAACTCTTCTTCTGCATGCCTGAGGCGACCATTAGGGCAGTTACACTTTCTGTATTTTTTGTCATGGCTGTCAGTTAGAAATACTCAACTAAATAGCTTTTCCCCTGACTGAGCCTGACCTCCATACAAACACAAACACGGTCGCAGTTTCGAACCCGTCTTTGACACCGTCTCTCTCTTGCCAAGGGATCACTCTTCACTTTCTACAAAGCTACTATAAAGCCTGAGAGAATTGGGAATTGGAAGCCCCTGAGCCAAAACATCAAAAAGAAGCAGAAGTCAAGGCGAAGTTCATTTACCAGAGAAAGCTGAAGAACACCAGGGCTCCATCAATTTTTGTATTTTTTTACCCCAGTTGGACCAAAGGCACTTAAGTTCTCTACTGTATTAAATCATAATCAGGGAGGCAGAAAGCGTAATTTCTTGACTTTGCCATTAGCTAAGGGCAGTTAAGCACTGAAAATTTTCAAAAGTCGTTGTCAAAGATCTCAGTGGTGGTAATGCGTCACGTTACATTTCAGTATTTTTAAATACTGAATCCTACTGTACTGTATCCTTTTTAAATAATCTACTAAAGTTCAGCTGGTAGAGGGCTGCGCACAGGTCATGGGTTCGATTCCCAGGAAACATATACCGAGTTATTTTATTTATAAATTGTACAAATTTAATGGACTGCAAGTCACTTTGGATAAAAACTGCCGGATTCATAAATGTAAAGATACTAAAGACTTTGACAGCTGTGAGATTAGTTCTTTTAAGTTTGAAAAGACTATGACGTTTGTATGGTTTGTTGCATGTTTGTATGAATCTACATTTGCCAATATTCTACATTTAACAATTACTTAATCTGTACCAGTTTAGGGGGAGCCGCTTTAAAAGTGTTGGTTCACGAGCTACAAAACCCCCCTAGAATTGCATTTGTATGTACCAGTAAATTCATTACAGTTACTATAGAATTGATCTTTAGGGTCAATGCATTCATTTAACATGGTGAAACCATTTTAGTGCCATCATGACTATTGTCCAGATAATAGCAAAGAAACGGATGTTATTCTGTCAGGAAACGGTGAAGGTTAAACACCATAGTGCACTATATATAACACTCATCCATACCACTTGAGAAAAATGACCATATATCTAATTGACCATGCAGGGTGATAAAATCCATCATAATTATCTAAGTGCTTACACGGCCAGAATAGCACACTCATGCTCTATAATAGAGCACAAGCCTGTCTTTAGTGATAATTGCATACTAAAGTATGCACTTCAGAAGTACACTATACATGCTCTTATCAGTTAGTATTTAGATAGTCTTGCTGCTTTAGTTATTAGTCATAATTTGATATTCCGAGTTAGAAATACACAGAGACTGGAGCATGTAATGTGCCTGACCTCCCAGAAGCTTCAGTTCCTACTATATTCAGATTGCAATAGACTTTCTAAGAGCTGTTTTCCTCCATTTTCTTATTCTCTCTCTGTAGTACATCTCTGTTCTGAGCTGTGTGCAGGTCTCTCTGTCCCCACCCTGTGGTGAGAGCGGAACTCAGCACGATTCAACATTCTTCACTGAGAACAGCTGTGCATGGGTGGCTTGGCTTTCTGCTGTCTTGCTGTTTTTTGGTTCCTGCATGTTTAGTTTTATGAGAAATAGTGGAGTCCACCTGAGGGCCTGATGTTATGTCCAGCTGCTATGAAGCTGGGATCATATATGTTAGTCATCAATGATTCATATCCAGAGAAAATGTCTTGTGGACTCTGGCTCATGTTTACAGAACAATGTTTCTTGTGTGCAGTGAGGTGGAAAGAGAAAAACAATGTGCCCTTGTGGCATCATTGGATAAAGATGTGTTGTTCTTGAGAAGGTGTCAGAGGACCACTGAAAGAACCTGGCTGAGATACAGAAGAGTTTCACACTGTGCACTGATTTATCAACTTTCGATGAAGGTTGTGAGCCTCAGAATTTCAGCCTCACTAGCTTTTTCACCTCCACATTCGATGGTACCTCCAACCTCAAAGAGATCCTCGCAGAGATCTTGCAAGTGGTCCTATGGGACTCTGTATTGATGTGAGGCGGATGTCCGGCCTGGTCCTTCAAACCTAGACAGGTGTGCAAGGAATCAGAGAAGAGACATCTGCTGGCAAGCTCCAAGCAGATGCCCCAGAGGTGTAAATCTCAGCCCAAGTGGCTGCTCATACCTGAGCTTCACATCATTAGGAACAGGAGTCAAATGAGAACAAAGACATGGAGAGTCACAAACTCAGCATACTAAACAGAGATATGTGCTATTTGAACCTTGTGCACTGAGTGTGCATGTGTGTGCGTGCCTGGAACCGTGGCCTCGCTCATTAGCTCTGTCATGTACTGTATATGCTACAAGTGGAACTATTGTCTGGCCCATCGTTTCCATGGAAACGACACATGCCTCAATGCAATGGTGCCTGTAAGAAAAGATAACAGAACAATGCCACTATTTTGATGAAGTGATGATCCACACTGGACATTTTCTGTAACATTGCAGTTGAACCAAAACAAGAGTTTTCACTCTTGAGGTCTTATTTATAAAGATCGTACTGATCTTTACTGATCTATACGTATAAACTATTACTGAACGTTTATTTTTATGACAGTTGTATGTATTGTATGGTGAGCGTGTTTAAAAAGCACATTTTTTTTCTGATCAAGGCCTGTTTATTTATTTGAAGTTGAAAGAGGTTTAGATACAGTTGTTAAATATTACAGTATTATATTTCTATAACCAGAAAATTGTTTGAATATAAAAATATGGTATTTTCACCAGTCTGTATTTTTATGTATTAATTTTTTGTTTATAATTATCTTTTCCTACAAAGATTAGCGCATAGATCTTAAAATTAGTTTTATACAGATATAAATTCTATATAAAGATCAATAATAAATATATATAAGATATATTTATTATAGTATATATATATTAAATATAAATAATAAATATATGATAAACACTCCAATACACAATTTGTTTTATCTTATAATAAGCGAAATGTTGTTTAGCTCCTGCTTTCCTAAATCCTGTCTTCCTAAATAACATGGGATCAAATCTATTGAATGTAGAATCAAGTCTGATCTCACATACATGTGTTTTATAAATTAGGTCTCTGATTTTAAGGGCTTCAATCTGTCTGAGATCCAGCAGAGACATAGGTACACATTCTACTCTCTCTCCCCCCCTCTCTCTCTCGCCCTCTCCTTCTCTCTCTCACTCTCTCCCTCTGTCTCTCCCTCTCTCTCTCCCTCTCTTTCTATGTCTCTCTCTGTCTCTTTCTGTTCCTCTCACATTCTATATCTGGGTTATTTCTGCTGGTTGTACACTCTTATCACGTCACAAACGGACAGCTACAGACTAATGGGAAAGCGCTGGTACACACATTTCCAAAAAAGAGACGCAAATCAGAGGACTTGTCCGCCTGCTTCCTTGCTTTGACCCCATTCCAGATCTGACTGAAGGGGTTATCTGATCCTCTGCAGCTCAACTGAACACCTGGACCGAGCCTGAGGTCTACGGTGCTGTCATGCTGTGTGGCCTGGATTTTATGAGCAGCCGGGCTTTTAAAGTCAACTTGATATGCTGTGAAATGCAACCCATTTAACTTCTGTAAGCAACTGTATTTTATAGTGGAACAGGATATTCCATGAGAAAAGATGTAGGGCGGGACTTAGTTTCACCTACTGAAATTTGATTGGCCCGGGTGATTGTAGGGGAGGAGTTAAAAATGAGATTTGTGATGTCAAGTTGTTTTAGAATTATATTGAACATGAACTGTTAAACATTCACTGTTATATTAAGCAAAATAAAACATATTAAGTTTGATTTAACATTGATTTTAATGTACCCTCAACTTTTAGCCAGCTACCCAGGAAAAGGCAAAAGTATTGTGTACTTTTCAGAGGCCAAGAGTGTTAGCTGAGGTCTTTTCTTGCCATTTAATGTAGTTCTCCAGTAACATGATAATGGCATGGAGATTAGAATCAGCAATGAGTTGTTAAAGATTAAATAATGCCAGGTCAGGCAGAGAGCAGCACTATATATGCCATAAGAACAGGATATGTCTTTAAAAAATCCCATAGCATCTTAATTGCAGTATTTTTTTCCCAGAAAGGCTGAAGAAAACCTAAAGTTATGTGTCCAAACATACTGGTCCAATTCTACTGGTTTTTCATTGCACTTGTATGTATTCTACATTTTGATCATTTTTAAAAGGTTCATTGCACTCATGAGCCGCTGACTTCAGTTCACCATTTCTAACTGAATCTAAACCAAAGCTGCAGACACAGAGTGTCTAGGACTTCCATTTAAGACTAAGCCCTGTAAGTTTTTCAGTATTTTATATATATTTTTACAGTATAGTAGTATTTTTTATTTTTTGTATTTTAGTAGTATTTATTATTTATTTTTTGTAGTATTTTCATATTTTTATATATACTGTGCAATAAAGCACCCATGATCTGTTTATTTATTAACATTGGCAGAAGTGTTACATTGAGTTGCAATGCAATATATCAGGTTCAAGCTTTTTCTTTTCAAAATAGCAGGTTGTCTTCTGCTTTCTCCAACTGCAAGAATACTGCAGGAATGACACCTCAGCGTCCTTTGCTGCTTATGCTAATGGCAGTAAATTGAAATCATGCCTCTGTGCACCTCAGTTGTCTCAGGAAGTTGGAAAGGTGTTTTTTCCTCCACCCTCTCAATTCACTTGTTTCTTTCAAAGAGCAAATTGAATTGGTGATCTAGTCCAGCCCCTACAGCAAAATACCAGTGAGAGCTGGAGAGGCAGAAAACCACAGGCCTATTTTTTATTTCTGAATAGTGCAAGTTACAAAAAGAGGAAAAGGGTGTGAATTAATCACAGCCCTCATTTCCATAGTAGCCAGTAAGCATCTGTCAAATCGTGTTAAGAGTAAGGAGGTGTATGGAAAAGGCCAATCTTCTGCAGCGGTTGGGCGTTGGTGGAAAATATTGTGAATTAAAGCCAAAGCAAAGCATTTTCCTTTTAGTGAGAGCAGATCTATGATCTACAGAATATGTGAGCATTGCTTGTATACTTTCATAGCATGGGAACGCAACGCTGGAGATTGTGGCCTACATGAGACTTTGTGATGCATGAGGAAATCGTACAGCACTGAATGGAAATCTGCCCAATTGAAATACAATGTATGAGAGAACAGCTGAAGGAGTATTTTAGGCCAGGGATCTGGCAACGCAGTATTAAATCAATATCTGGGACACAATAAAATGCGGTTATTTATGTTTTGTGTATAGTTTTCAGAACTGTGGTGTGATATTTTACTCAGTCGATTTTATTTTATCTGCACTGGACCTGCTTTCCTAGCGGAAGTATATTCTTAGCTCCTTCTCAGTGTGGATTTTGGGCGAATATAAATAGAACGTGCGTTGACAGTACTGTACGTACAGTAAGTTTGGTCTTCTCACAAGCTTGCTCTGAACGATGGTCAATCTCCTTTCTCCTAAAAATATTTGTGTGAAAACGTAACTAAAGATATTCATTCCTGGCATGAGAATGTCAGGAAAATATTGACTTCTGTATTTTCTCTTTTTGCCTTTATCAGAAGTTATTTGAGGTTTCTCTTATTCCGTTTCCTGTCAGGGTGTCACGGAGATACACAGGCCTTTTCAGTGGAAGCTGTGCTCACATGTCATGCACAGATCCAGCTTCAAATGGCATCTTACAAAAAAAGACTAGAGGGAGGAAAGAGGAAGTGTAAGGAAGGGCATCAAAAGACTGAAGCTGAGCTGTGAGCCTGTGTAGGCATGACTAAACTCTGGCTCCTGAGTGCTGCATCCTGAGAGAAACCTACCTTCTCTCATTCTGACTGTGAAAACTACAAGGGCTACCTTATAATTAAGGTGCACTTAAGAGTGTACCCATTATGACAATAATGTACTTTCAGAGTTCATTCCTCATATTAAAGGAATAGTTCAGTAAAATTGTCCATTTCCCTCTGGCACCTTCATTAGTTATAACTTTCTGGTGATCTCTTGTCTCAAAGTTGGTATGAGAATTAAGTACACATTTTAAGTGCACTCAAACGGTTATGAAATAATGCCCTAGATTCATGTGTTTTGATGCTAAAGAGCATTTTAAAACGTTTAACTTGTAGTTTTAATGACATGACATGACGATTGTGTACTTTCTCCTGAAGGTAGGACAAGGAATAGCAACCTAGCTTTTGAAACATAAGGTCTCGCCCCCCCTTCACTCTCCAAAGCCACCCCTCCTCCAACAGTCAGTGGAGGCATGCAAATAATATAGTTTGACAGGCAAGCAGAACATCCTATCACTGCATTTGAACTATATGCAGTGATTGGACAAAATTTTATGGTCCCCGCCTTACACAAAAGATACATGGAAGCATTTAAAAAAATTGACAGTTTGCCTAAAAAAGAATATTTTTAAATTGGTATTCGGAGCAAGTGTGTATAAATAAGGTTTAAACACGTTCATAAATTGTTTCATGAAGGTATACCAAAGTCATTTCAATTCATTTACATGACATTAACAGCAAATATGGTTTTCATTTGGGGGTTTTAGGCATTCAATTAATAGACTTAAGTGCAGTTTTTCTCAAGGGTCCCTTTGGCCAAAATATCCATAACAACTGAGACATTTAAAATATGCATGAACTGCTCTGTGACAGTGAACAATTCCTGCTTGACAATACAAAGACAAAATCCCCACTGAGGATGTCAGCCTGTCGTCACTTTAAAAGTTCTCTGAGAAGCAAAGCGATGCATTAGTGACCCCTGGCTTAATGTAATTATAATGGGTTCTGTGTGATTACAACTGTGCACTACTTAAGCCACGTACATTATTCATATGTGTAGAGGCATACATAAAGGGACCTGTCGTTTCTTGAGATTGAAACTGTAAAATGAATGACTTTGAAAAAACTGGCACAATATAATTTCGTTTCTTTTCCTTTCCAAATTGATTTGTTTCTCCTTATTGGCCCATTTTGTTTGGTGCATGTTTGTTTGGTGCATGCAAGCGAAGCGCAATTGTTTTTTGACGTAAAGTGGTAATTGTCTTGGCATCGCCGGAGCCTTAGAGATAGGAAACTCAAGAATAATGCATGGAGGGCCGACACTATCTTCTTCTCTATTGTTTTATCAAAGACATAGGGGACGAATCTACTCCCAGCATGCAAGCTGGGAACAGGTTTGATGAGCCATGATTCATTTTCCAGTTGGCTTTTTTTCTTGTTCACACACACCCTCAGTAGCCTGCTACCCACAATGCAACTTGGTTTTGGTCTTGTAATTTTCCCTCTTCTAAATGCAGTGGATGTTATTCATGCACAATGCATTTTCAAAATGGGAGTGCAGTTAATGTGAATTAAACTCAACTTTTCTAATTATTTCGGTCAGTGATTTTACTGACCATTATAAAATTTTTATGTTAGTCAGTGAACTGGTGAAAAATGTCCGTTGTTGTCCTGGGCTGCGTCGCAGGTGCCAAGACGTGCAGTGTTAATAAATCCAATCAGGTTTGCGTGATCAAGACCTTTGTTTACTTTAGACAAATAAATCAGTTTTTCACAATTGGATTTTCCAGGAGTTTGATTACATGCTTATGTTACTGAGCAGAGAACTGTTTAATCACTTAGCAGCTATGTTGAGCATATGTGGGGCTCCATTGATCCTTAGAGTCTTGGTGAATTACCAGGATCCTTGCCAAATTCTAAAGACATTGTTAAGGAGGTAGTGTGAGACAGCAGTGGCTCTTAGTAAATACTAATGCTTCTTGGTGCGAGAGAAAGGAATCGCTCTTGCTCTCTCTCCTGTCTTTTTCCCTATCCATCCATTTGCTTCATTTAAAACATAGCTTAACAGTTGTATCTGTGCCCGGAACTAATTTCATCCACTCCTGAGCACTGCATTTTGACACTTGAGATTCCTTATAGCAATTTCAATTAATTTTGCCATGGCAACAAGAAAAAGAGATGCCAACGAGGTTATTTAGCAGAATCTGCTCTTATACAACTTTTGTTCTTCAAGTCTTTGTTATGAAACAAAGACTTTGTTTTGTTTTAGGCCTTTTTAAGCAAAGGTACCTGTATACAGTAGGAACTTGTACGTTATGTACATAATATTGAAAAGTAGCATGCTAATGATCGTATACTAATGATGGAGACATCAAAGCAAAGGACAGCAAATGAGACTGTAACAAGCACGCTGTGTGGAGGACAAAACCAACACGCAGCAGCACTCAGCATGGTACCCCAACATAATAGAGAGATGTTACAGCATGGTAGCCAATTTAAAAGATTTAAATAAACATACAGCATTATTACCTCCCAGAGCTCTCGCGAGTTGTAAATGTACAGATCCTGAAGGAAAATTATGTGCTTGTGTGTGTAATGTTCTTAGCAGCTGCTAAATGGGGACCTAAATATGGGTGTAAGTTTGAGAGTAATACAGGCTTTTCCATTGCAAATCAAAACTGGACATTTTAAACATTTACAATAACATTTTTGTTATTTAATGGAAACTTTAAGGAAACATCTAAAATTGTTAGCTGGGTTAGCATCCCTTGAGACTTTCTTTCAGCTAGCCTGCAACAAAACGTGGTCAAACTATAAAACTCTTACCCACTAGGCATTTAACGTGAGATTTATCGGTTTGCTATGAACTGAGGAGACAGATGTTTTGTCTTTATTACACCAACTGATAAATTGTTTACATAGGCTCACTTCCGATAAATGAAGTGCATGAACTTCAGAAAGGTCTTCAGTAAGCAGTCCTCTTAATGAGGGCCGTATCTGTGTTTATAGAGTCTGTTGACCCTTAAATCTGTGTTTTTTTGTCTCTAGTTCTTTTCGGACAATTCGTCCTGTTCCAGACGTCACTCAATGATGTGGTGGACATCTACGACGGGCCCACACAACAGTCTTCACTGTTGTCGTCTCTGTCTGGCTCCCACTCAGGTAAGCCTCAAACATGAACCTTACACATCAACTATAAAACATCATGTCACATTGAAAGTGATTCACTTTTGCAGTCACTGAGGTTCGTTATAATGTGTGACCGCCCCTTATGTGCTTAGATGTTCCATTACGAATAATACAAAAAAGATGTACATGGAATTCTAAACAGAATTTGTGTACAGCACACGTTTGCATTTGCATTTCTTTGTATGTATTTTGGCTGTTTAGCATCAACACATAGAAAATCAGTTGAATCTGACAAAGACGTGCTCAGTAAGGGCCCAGAGGAACCATTGTAGAAGATACTAGATAGAGTTAGCTGTCACACTAGTGTGAGAGTGATGAGGTGGAGACCATTTTAAGCCTTTATCTCATCATCTGTGTTTCTCACACCTGTTGGGCTATGCATATAGCAAATAAAAGCAACCTCTTGACACATGGATATTGCTGTTTGATTGAACAGACATATGGGAAATACAGAAAGAGATTCTGTTCAGAAATGTTTTCTCCTCAGGATATTTTGTGCAAATACACTCAGAATGTATATCACAAGCATATTCAGTGTATTCTCTGTCTGTTTTTCATAGTGAAAGAAAATCTGTGAGTGAAAACGGTTTCAAAACACAGTTTTGGAATTTTTCCTGTCTGTTTTGCAGGAGAGTCGTTACCCTTGAGTACGGGAAATCAAATCACTATCAAATTTACTACAGTGGGTCCAGAAACTGCCAAAGGCTTTCACTTTGTGTACCAAGGTCAGTTCTGAGCGCTGTTGAGACAGAATGTTTATATTTATGTTATTTATTGTGTGTCAAGGCTGTTGAGAATCTTTTTAGTTACTCAGAATTGATTTTTATAACATATTTTCAAATCTTACGGTTGTTGCAAGCTTTGTAGGGGTGTTAAAATATTGCAAAGTGTTTGAGAACTTGTTTTTGGTTCTAAATGTGGTTGCAAATATTCATTGTTGTCGTTACAATGAAAAATGAAAAGTGTTTTACCTTAAAATAATTGGTACAAACAAAGCACAGTAAGAGACTCATTAGAGTGTTAAAAAAGCTGTTAGTCAAATAGACAGTCAAACAGAATATTAAAGGTTTGCCTGTTTTCTAACTTTTTACATTTTGAATCAAATGCAAAATATTACAAATGTTACACACGTCTACATAATCCCTTTACGGAGGACAAAGCTGATGACATTCAATGAAATGCTGAAAATTGTGTGATGTTTTCTAGCTCTGTACAAACACAACAGGTCCATGTTTGCATATGTTAATATTCAAAGATGCATAACTTCCTAAGATCATATGAATCTTGTTTACCAGCTAAAGCCATGATTCAACACTAGAGAGCAACATGAGGTAAAAACCTCATTCATTTTCTCCACAGGGACATTTTTAGTGATAAAATATAAACATTTTAAGACAGACTTACGACCAGCGCTGGGGTTGTTGGGATAACATATGCCTCTGTTGAAGCAACAGGTCTATGTAACTTTATCTTAGTCTTTTATTATTGAGTTTATTTGCTGAATTCCCAGTGTAAAACGCTTAAAGGTGATTAACAAAATGTCTTCTCACAACTTAAAAGCTGTTGTGATGCATTTAAAGGCTTATTGGTTGGTTCATGGCTCATATTTCCTTACTGATTTCTTTGAATGCCTATGAGGAATAAACTAGCAAAATGTCCAAGGCTACTAAAAAGTAGACGTAACTATTAAGTTCTGTTGAGAGAATGCTCTGAGGCATTTACACAGTAAATGTTTCAGGTCTTCTCTGAATCTTAAAGAAAAGCTTTATATAACTGCAAATTGTGCGTCATTTTAAATCTCTGAAGAGCAGGCCAGAACGCTGAAACATTAGACCAGTGTTTTTTGAAGCATTTCAGGTGTCAAGTCCTTCAAACTCATTGAAACTGACTCGGCTGCGCTCAAACTGAACACCTCATCTGTTCTATGGCTATTAAGTAACCAATCAATTGATTCTGTTTCAGCTGAGTTATTTAAAGGTCATATATGTGTTTTTTTTTGTTTGAAAAGTGATTTAAATTGCCATTTTAAAAAAAACTCTCATCATGTTACCAGCAAAGAAACCAGACAAGTTTAGAATTTGTAAGCAGGCCAAGGCCTGGCATTTTCTAAGTGATGTTTGTTCTACTTAGTAAGTGTACAAAGCAGCCTTCACATATAAGATGTATCAATGGCACAATAATTTTCTCTAAAGTTTATCAAGGTTCTTTGTAAGAAACATTTTTCGTGAATAAGTACAATGTTCTTTCTTAAGATTTCTTTTCTTAAGAAGAGAACTTTATCCCGGAATCTTTCTTGCCCAGTGGGCAAAATGTAGGAACAATTAATAAAACTTAAGTACTCAGAGTTGTTAAAATAAATGTCACTGAACAATACAGTGTTCACAATGGCTTCTTGGTGTGGTTTATTTAAATGAATGCCTTTTTATCATCCAATCCTGTCACAGCTGTACCAAGGACCAGCGCCACTCAGTGCAGCTCCGTTCCAGAACCTCGTTTCGGCAAACGCATTGGAAACAATTTCGCTGTAGGCGCATCTGTGATGTTCGAGTGCAACCCGGGCTACACGCTACACGGTTCTACTGCCATTCACTGTGAAACAGTACCTGACGCTCTGGCTCAGTGGAACGATACGTTGCCCACTTGCATCGGTAAGAGAGACGGACGATTGATGTGACCTTTTGTCTTCGCGGACAGGTGGTGTAACCAAGCATAGTTAGCAGAGTGATACATCACCGTGAAACAAAAGCAAAGCTGAAGTTCTCATCTGGGCAGAATTTCACAGTCAGAATCTTTCAGGTGAGGCGAGTTAATTAGGTGGGTTTTGTGTGTGTTAGCGCACAGCAACCAGAGGAGGCTGGAAGAGCGGGTCTACAGATGTTCGATTTCATCATGCAAACAGTCTCATCTTCATCTGCTCGGTCATGTTTCAAAGAGGTGCTTGTCAAACTAAGAGGTCTGATTTTAACAAGCCCCAATGCTTCTAATGATGGAAGCCTGTTTTTGCCAAGGACCTAAAAAGAAAATAATAAGCTAATTTTCACCTTATTTTTTGTAATCGTGACATTATTTGTAGTAATTGCAATTTTATGACTGTGCAATCGTGAGATATAAAGTCGCAATTATCTTTGTTTATTTGATTTACTCTGTGGCAGAAACCATCTTCCAGACAGTAATCTCTCTCTTTCTCTCTCTCTCTCTCTCTCTCTCTCTCTCTTTCTCTCTCTCTCTCTCTCTCCCTCTCTCCCTCTTGCTCTCTCTAACAATCTCTCTTTTATTTCTTGTTATGGATTTTTCCTAAGCAGTTTATGATTGTTTTTCCTGTCATATTTAGGGCAAATGAAAAGAAAGGCCGGTCCCTCACACACATACGCTCTCACACACACGCTCTCACACACTTCAGCGCTGCAGAAATATGGAAATTCAGTCGGTTCGTGACAGGCTCCTGCTTTATCATGTCAGGCCTTGTTTTTTCCAGGTATCCTTGCTGTACTTCTGCTGAAGGGTCAGAAATGTGTGATATTTCTGTGATTACCTGAGCACATGCTGCATCCTATATATCTGTGATTAAAAATGAATGATCCCAAAATTTGCAGGAAAGTGAATTTGTTTAATAATTTAAGCACCTGACATAGATATATTGAGCTCAGCTCTGTGTCATGTCTCTCTCTCTCTCTCTGCCCTCTCATCTCCCTCTCTCACCTGCTCTATATTATATCCTCTCTCTCTCTCTGCCCCATCTCCCTCTCTCACCTGCTCTCCTGCTCTCTTTCTCTCTCTCTCTGCCCCATCTCCCTCTCTCACCTGCTCTCCTGCTCTCTCTCTCCCTCTCTCTGCCCCATCTCCCTCTCTCACCTGCTCTCCTGCTCTCTCTCTCCCACTTTTTCCAATGCGAGACATCAATCAGTGTGTCCCTATCCGTTTGTAGCTGTTTAAACAAAGTGATTGGCTTTGACCTCTAGATTATCCCCTTGTCCTTGATAGATAGTATCTTACCTAAGCATCGGATAACAAAGACAGTTCTGCCCTGCCAGAGTTAGATAGCAGGCTGTGCTTTGTTATTGACAGATCCACTCTGTGGCCTCTGGTGCTGCTCTAGACAACAGTTGGCAGGTCTTCAGCAAATAGGAGAAAATTGCTTAACCAGGCTGCTCCCGTGGGGAAAAGGCAAAATGTTACACGCTCCTTACTGACGTTTCTGTGCTGCATTGTTCTCTTTAAAGGCTGCAAAAATGAAAGAATGCGTTTAGCGTGTAGATGAAAGACAGTCACCATGGCTGCGTTCTGTTTCGCCTGTGCGCTGCCCGGGGAGGTAGCCATTCGTAGGCATGTTCCATTGTTAGAATCGTTCTATTGTAGTGAAACATTCAATTCCCACAAGTTCCAATAATGCACCTTTAAACCTGTGAGCAACAGTTGTTCATTATTGTATATTCTCAGTATTTTCTGAGTGGTTTTGTATGCTTGGGTTCACAGGGACCATTAGACACAAAGCTAAGGATGCAAATGCATATGTCATATATTTTATGTTATGAGGTGTGAGTCATATAATCATACCATTACATTCCTCCATTCTAGTTTTCCTAGCTAACATTGGCTGATGTTTCCTTAAAGTTCTCTTAAAGTTTTCAGAAACGTTCCATGTTATTGGAACTTTTTTATGTTATTTATTTATGTCAAAAACATTATTCTTAAGTAGTTAGTGGAACATTTTTAAAATACATATCATTATTTCAATCAAGCAATAATGGTAATACAACACCTAAAAACTGCACATTTTGAATGTTCTAAGAACTTTCAAAATACTATTTTTTAGTTTTTCTTGGGAATGTTGGGGATATGTTTTTACAGCATAAAATTGTTAGCTGGATCTGCACGATAACAGGTCAGCATAACATTTTTCATTTGAATAGTGATTTTGCATTTAGAAAGTCTCTAAAAACTCAGTTGCAGGCTGATTACAGGAACATGGCAACACCTACTCTGTATCTGTTTAAAAAAAACAAGCATATTCAAAGTCAGTAAAGCATCAAGGCCGTTTCATGAGTAATCACAAAGCCGGGCAAGCTTTGATTATTCATCAGAAGTTGCTTTTGTACAGGGTGTGATAGTTTCCAAGCTTACGGTTGTGTGCCCTGAATTTAAACCAGTGAAAGGTAATGCTAATTTTATCACATTCTCCTATATTTTGGTTTTTCTTCACAGTGCCTTGTGGAGGGGTTCTGACGATGCGTAAGGGGACAATCTTGTCCCCCGGTTACCCGGAACCCTACGACAACAACCTCAATTGTGTTTGGAAGGTGTCTGTTCCTGAGGGAGCTGGAATCCAAGTGAGTGGAGAAGATCGTTTGAAGTCCTTGAGATGATGTGTTTCAGATATGAAGCGTCAGTGATGGAAAGCTTCAAGCTACAATAAAGAGAATTTTTAATGCCCTGTTAATTATACATGAGCCGATGTTTAATTTAGAAACGATGAGCAGTACAGTTCTACAAACTTGAATGTCTGTCTGTATCTTCACCTTGCCTTTGTTTTTCTTGGTGTAGCAATTGTGTGTTTTGTTGATGTAGCATAAGGAGTGTTTATCGAACTCTCAGAGGAGACACATGCTGTGGGATGAGATTGAACTCAGTAAATTAGCAGCGCTCACTGCCTTTGTTCTTTTGTTCTGGAGCTTCTTAATTATTTGTTATCTTCCTTTGTGAATCAGATACAAGTTGTGAGTTTTGCCACAGAGCATAACTGGGATTCTCTAGACTTCTATGATGGCGCAGACAACAACGCACCCAGGCTGGGCAGCTATTCAGGTGAGAGTGACAGAACTGCTGGAATACAGATTTCACACTGTTTCTTGCGATTCACACTTCGGAAGGCTAAAATCTTGGACATATGAGAAAATCTCTTTCCATTGTTTATTATTTTATAGTATGAAGGACCAGAGTGCATGTTTATAACAACAGCAGTTAAATACAATCTGTGGCTTTTTACATAAGCAGTCATTAATTCTAAAAAATGACATTAATAATTTACTTAATGTGATGAACTACACCTGTGGTTGCTGTGCTTGGAAACTCATGTGAACTTGAGGGAAACTGACTTCCATTAAATCCACTAAAAATGATCGTGGGAGCTGTTGTTTTACAGTAATTTGAAAATGGCTCATTAAAGTGAGGTTAGCTCTGCTAAACTCCCTGTAATAATTTGTTTGTTGATGACACTTAATGTTATACTGTGCATCAAGACACGCATACCTATTTGTAGTGCTTGTATGGAACAGACCTTAATGAATATTAGTGATATATTATATTAGACAAACAGTAATGAAATGCCTCTTTGAAACAAATCAACAACGCTTGCTCGCGATCTTTACATGAAATGAATCAAATGAAAATATCAAAACTTCCTCACCAGAATCTGATCTCATTAATTGGTGAGGCCCTGCAGAAAGTCAAGCGTTTTTTAATATTTGAAGCCAGGAAAGACTTGAGGATGTGTATCACACTGTTTTTGGCCAGCTAATTAATTACTGTGTCTGGCACTGCATCTAATGGGCACCGCACCACTCAGCAGTTTATTTGTTTATAAACAGAGCAGCCACAGGAAGTATACTGATGCTAAGAGCTTGTCATCATTGAACCCTTCTTGGTATAAGGGGCCGTTGATCTCAAACCTGCACTTTAGAGACCCCCCAAGCAAAGTATATTTTAAGGGTCTTACCAGTGTGATACATGCAGTTCACCTGCAATGAATGCACGCGAGTTAAACAAGGTATGTTAGATAAGAAGTTTCAAAAATGTACATGGAATATATGTGATGTATGTGATTGTATATGGAATTTATGTATTTCTTTATTCATTGTTTCACATGTAATGTTTACTATATAGTTTAATTTATTAATTCAATGACGCATCACTTATTTGGTGTATTAATTCAGTCAAGCATCACCCTCTTGCAAGGAATTGTGGGTAATATCAGCTGTTAGAGTGTGCATAAATCAGAACTTTAAATTTTCCAGCACTAACAGCAAAAAAAATTTCCCAGCTTTGAATTGCGCAAAACGCACAACTGTATAAGACAAATAAGACAATATGTTAATAAGACAAATGTGGACCAATATACCAGAACTTTGTGGAGAGTGTACAGCATGGAGATGTTTTCTGCAGTCTAGTAAGAAAAGTCTTTGCTTGTAATAGACTTCATACTGTTTCCTATTTCAGTCGCAGCTGATATGATGTTGGCTGAGCACAACTGTAGAATCACAGTGTTTCAGAATGTGTGACATGCGGCTCATTGCATGCCTAACACAGTTTCTCTTTTATCAGGGACCACCATTCCTCAGCTGCTGAACAGCACGTCCAACAACCTCTATCTGAACTTTGTGTCAGACATCAGCGTGTCTGCTGCAGGCTTTCATCTGGAATACACAGGTACTGCACAGCAGTGCAGTGCAACAAGATTATGCTATTGATTCCACACAAACCGCTGTGACTCCAACAGGCACTGTGTGTTTAAAAACGCATTACATCCTGCTGCATTTAGAAGCCCACACCAGCCCTTGACTTCTTATATAATACCTGTGTGTTTCATTTATTTTTAGTTGTTTAGTAGGTGTTAAAGATGTTAGCGTGAGTAGATAGGTAAAGACATAGATAGATAAATGCGTAATAGGTGATAAATATTTAGATACTTGGGCAGACTGGTAGACGAATGGACAAATAGAGGAATGCGGACTGACGGACGGATAGATAAATAGACACGTTTCTCTCAGCCTTCACACATCCAACCAACATCTGCTGTGTCTTGATGTTACTGTCACATATTAAATCGCCAGAGGGCTCGATGTATCATCTGCTTGTATTGAATCTGGTGACATGAACTCAGCTCAGATATGTTCCATCTTCTCTTTATGGCAAGTAATCAAAGGAAAAAATGAAAATGGAAAAAAGGTAGTTTCAGCCAACCGGCTTAATTTCAGAGCAAAATCCAGCCAAATGATCTGTCTGGCTGCAGGTGCTGAGTCAGACAGAGACACCTGTTCTTCACAAAATACAGCCAGGTGTCCACATTTACATCCATAAAATAATTAGCCAAAAACAGGCCCTCAATCCAAATGTTTTTAGATACCCGCACACCAGATCCTCACAAACCTGCTGGTCTTTTCTGAATTCAACAACAGCGTAAACCAGCTTTACTTTTTCCGTGTTGTCCTACAGTTGTATGTACTGTTATGCGTCCACAGCTATTGGCCTAGACACATGCCCTGAGCCTCAGACTCCCACCTATGGAATTAAAGTTGGTGATCGATACATGGTGGGAGATGTTGTCATGTTCCAATGTGAGCAGGGATACTCCTTACAGGTGAGAGCAATGCTAGTGGTTCATTGAACTTCTGTGCATGACGTTATGCTACATTATGATGTTGATCTGTTTTGTTTGTTGTGTCTAGGGTAATGCCCACATCACGTGCATGCCTGGGCCGGTGAGAAGATGGAACTATCCTGTGCCACTTTGCCTTGGTATGGACTTATAATGAAATGGGTCTTGAGCGTTTTTACACTGAAAGCAGTGATTCATTAAGTGTATTTATATGTAGGAGAGAATACTGATAACTATCTATTGAATGTTTCTAAGTGTTGCTAAGTGGTAGAACATGGGGTTAGCGACACAAAGGTCATGCGTTCGATTCGCAAGGAATACACATGCAGATAAAATGTTTACTGTTAACGCAGTGTTAGTTGTTTAGATAAAAGTGTCAGCCGGATACATACAGTGATATGTAAATGTGATGCAAAAATCAATGCGTGTTGATGCATTTTGCTTAAACCGTTTGTGACCGTTATGACCTCATAACCAAAATATAACACATTAACACAACCATATGATTGTCAGGTTATTAAACGTAATCGGTGTAAAATTGTGCATGTAGACACAGGTAATGGCTAGATGTGTTTCTCAGTTTTAGATTCCCTGTTCATCAGTAATTGAATAAGAGACGCCACAGTGGTTTATATTGATGTTTGATTCATTTGTCTTTCCCAGCAGCTTTTATTTATTTCTAAACCTAAAATGCAAAATAACAGCAGTTTTCAAACATGTAATGCGATATCATGCTTGGTGTTTATTTACGGTCACTTTGCAAAATGCATTTATGTATAGGTGCATTTTTAACTGTTCCAGCCTAAGCCAAGCTTAATAATTTCCCACATTCTAAATGCAAGAGCTTTCGAAAAAAACTTTTTTTAACACTTGCGTTTTGCCTGCCTCAGATAAGCCCAGGCTTACGTATCTCTAAGCTTGAGTTTACCATCACTGCTAAAAGCTTTTTCCAAATGAATAACCAAACAAAATATCAGGATATGTCTGTGTGACAAATCTGTTCCCTCCTCTGGCAGATTTGAGGCAGTTCTGATAGAGTCTTAAATGCTTCACGAAAGCCTTAAAGTTGTCTCACTATATTACAATGAGATAAAAAAAGAATTTTTAATATAGAAAATATGACATTCGTCACCTTTAACATTAAAAGGTCTTTGTTAATTTGTAACTTTTGAGGTCTGAAAACTCAAAGCAGGTTTATTTCAAAGAGGGAGTGATAAGACAGGAATAATTATGTGGAAAATCATCATTCTTTTTGAAGCGTAGATCTTTTATGGAGTGACATCAGCATTAGTTTGAAGGTGTTCACAGATTACCCAAAAAATCATACCATTAGCGTACACAGTTATAGCTGTAAACAATGACAATCAAATCGACAAAAGCGCTGGTTGTCCCTCAATACAGCGCTTGTTTTATGATAAACACATTATCAGAAACAGCATCTCTGGAGAGGTATAATAACACATAGCCATTGATTTTTTTATTTGTGGAATCTGCTCAATATGAAACACAAGATGAAGATTCTCATGCCAGATGTCTCTGCGTCAATCCGTTCAGTTAGCAAAACATCCTGTTTGACCGACAGGCTTTCCTGCGAGACAGTTTGTGTATTTTTCTCAGATCAATATGTCGCTGATTGCAGGGCACCTTGTTTATCTTCTGTATAGCCTTGGCTTATGTTGGCTGTCCTCTGACCTGCCCAATTCCCATTTGCCTCCTGTTTGAAAGTAGTTTTAAGTCGTCTAATACCAATATGTGCAGCATCATTGTGTGGTTTATGCTCTTCAAAATTAGACCTCATATGTATATGACTCTTAGCACAAGGTTTGTAATACAGTATATGAAAGGAATTTGGAGTCATTTCGCTTTGTGAGCCTTGTCGTATGTCCCTGTTGGCGTTTTTGATGTATCACTGCATGCAAATGTATTTAGAATACACAAAGTGATACTGCAGTGTTTGCCTTCACAAAGCACAATAATTGAACCGTTCTGCATATCTGAGGCAGTCTGTGTTTATTATGAGCCAAAATACAAGCCAAAATTCATGTGAACTGCCTTGAAATTAATCAAGCATTATAGTCGACTAGCAAAAAAGAGTGGGTGTGCAAACACTAATCACTGCTGAGCTGCTCTGTGTGCCTCCAAATCAGAATGTGGAGATCTAATTAAAAGAATATATTTGTTTGTCTCAAATGTTACTTTATGTGCTGGAATCATCAGATTTCTTTCATGTCTCTGTGTTGATAGAAATCAATAGGAATAATGTGGCTGTATGACAGTGTTGGTTAGTAAAATTAATCTTTATTTGCATATTCACAGCCCAGTGTGGTGGGGCTCTGACGGATGTTAGCGGAGTGATTCTGAGCCCTGGTTTCCCTGGCAACTACCCCAGTGGTCTGGACTGCACCTGGACAGTGACTCTTCCTATTGGCTTTGGTACATAATTGTCATTTAAGCGTGCAAAAATGAGCTAACTGCTGTGTAATGCTCACAGCCTGTAATCACTGTCAGTAATTGTTGTTGATATGTTGTTTAGGGATTCACGTGCAGTTCCTGAATTTCTCCACTGAGGCAATCCACGACTACCTTGAGATCCGAAGTGGGCCGTCGGAGACCGGTACAGTGATTGACAGGTTCAGTGGGCCGCAGGTTCCGGAGTCTCTCTTTAGCACCACCCACGAGACCAGCTACTTCTTTCACAGTGATTATTCCCAGAATAAGCCTGGCTTTCACATTACATACCAGGGTAAGGAATTTAATACGATCCCTAGATTGATTAGGCACCGTATGTAACAGTAAAGGCAGGGTAGGCAATTTATTCCAGAAAGATTTTTGTGTATGTAGGTTAAAAGTCTCTTTAAATCCTAAAAACAATCACCAAGCGGTCTAAATATGTTTATATATCTTCTTTGGAAGGTGTACGACCGTAAAATGTTTCAGTCAGTCTGAATGCAATGATTTGACAATAATTTGGTCCTCTTTGTTTATAACCAATAACATTTATTCAATTTATTTAATCCATAATAAAGCAAAAACAATTTAAAACAATTTAAAAACTCATGTTTTTGTCTGTTTTTCCTCAGCCTATCAGCTGCAGAGCTGCCCTGACCCCCGACCTTTCAGGAACGGTATTGTGATAGGCAGTGACTTCAGCGTGGGCATGACTGTGTCTTTCGAGTGTTTACCTGGTTACTCGCTCATCGGGGAGACTTCACTGACTTGTCTCCATGGCATCAGTCGGAACTGGAACAATCCTATCCCACGCTGTGAAGGTGGATCTCTGTTCTCACTGTTCCCAATAAGTCACCAAGCCTGTTGTAAAATGACTGTTTCTTCATATATTGTCTTAGTGCGGTGCTGAAATTGAATGACCCCGGTTTCTCATGTGTGTGACTGCTCGTTGTAGGTTATTATAAAAAGTGTTGACAGTCGCTTACAGCCGATGACATTATACACTGATGTTAGAGATGCGCTCACCAGTGAGATTTATTGCCTTATTTCAACAATATTGCCAGATAATGCTTGATGTTAAACAGCACCGTGCATCTTTACAATAAGAACAAATTCTCAGCGACTCTCTGGTCAACATTGTTTCCTAAAATACAGTGACTCCATGTCACAGCCAAAAGATTCAACTTAACAAATACTGTTAGAGTTATGACATGATGTTTTATCTCCTGCTTTCCTCCCTAAAGCTCTGTGTGGTGGAAACATCACCTCCATGAATGGAACCATCTTCTCTCCTGGTCACCCTGCTGAATACCCAAACTTCCAGGACTGTGTGTGGAGTGTGAGAGTTCCTCCTGGAAACGGCATCTACATCAACTTTACCGTCCTCAGCACAGAGCCCATCTACGACTACATCACTGTGTGGTAAACACTCATGAATATTTAATGACAGATTAATGAATATTAATTAGTCTTTGATTAATAGTAAACACTGGGACCTCCCCTGTCAAGGACTAAATGTACATAGATAACTGCAGCTTCTTGACTGCTTCAGAGTGACTGAAATTGAACAAAAATCAAAAAATGAAACATTTTATGCTGTGTTTTGATAGTTTTTGTAGGAGTTGTGGATGACTACCCCTCAGAGATACAGAGTTTGTGCATTTATTTCCCCTCTGAGCTTCATCTAGCCAACATTTAAAAAAAGATGTTGCTAATTGGGTTTATTTCACTTTGTTTGCCTTCTATGGCTACTGGTTGGCCTCCTCGTGGAAATTAAACCCATTTGCTATGGTGTCTTAGATACACGTGTTAGACTCTAAAGGGAGTGTGTCTTCAAACACGCCAAATTCTTTGGAGGTTTAGGAACAGTAATATAATCACATTAGGAAGAAATAATCAAACATCAATTTAGATGTTATACTTAAAGATCTTTGAGGAACAAACCACTAAATTAATCTCCCAGGCGTTAGTCAGAAGAAGATATTTTTGAATCACTTTTGAATCTGTTCACTTTTATCACGTCTGAAGCTGGTAATGTATATCTTATTGATAGATTTCTGAGGAGATGAGGAAAGCGGCAGGCTTGAGCCAGGATTCGTGTCCTCACAGAGTCAATTTAGGCCAGTTGGATGCTTGGAAGAGCAGCAGGGTTTGAATAATTGTCTTTAGCATCGTTGTGACACCTTGTTGCGGGGGACATGAAGTAATGCATTGAACGAAACCCAGGATAAATCCAATAATTAATGTCATCTGTGCACTTTTCATATCAGAGGTCCCTCTTGTTTAAGAAAAACTCCAGATGGCGCATTTATTTATTTATGGCTCTAGCACACCCTGCACTCCACGTTGCTTTAAATAATGCATTTTTAGCGCAGATAGAGCTTATAATATTATTGCATTTCTCCGTTTTCCTTGCTCTGAAATGTTTATCGCAGGGCTTCACTTATTCCTGAAACCTGATTGGTTCAGCGCTCATTACACCCGTACATATGCTAGCTTATAGCGGCCTTGCTTTTTTCTGGGTGCTACATCCATTCTTTAGCATGCTGCTCCTTGTGACCATCTCATGCATCATAGGTGACCTAGATAAAACCATGTCCTCTGGTTCATTAGTCCAACCCTATCGTTCAAGAACAAAATGAAGACTTTAGCACAAACCCGCAATGCATTTCTGCTGGCCTGGACTGTTGTTAAGTGCAAGCTATGAAAGGAAGATAGCTTAATAAACTACGCGACACAGAGAAATGACTACCTATTTTGGAAATATGCTTAGGCTTTTTCTTTTAGTCAATAATAGGAAAAATATTGCTGTCTTCACTTAAAGTCTCATTTTAGATGCTGTGGCTCATAAAAGCAGCATTTAGCAATATACAGAGGATCAGTCTTGTGCCACGAAGCAGCACACAGTTTGTTTGCTTGCCGTGTAATTGCGTTGTTATTATTTTTGCTGGGCCACTAGGTTAAAGTCCAGTTGTAGAAATAAAAGCAAGCCTAAGTGATTTAGTACAGTAGTGATCAGTTTTAAACCAACAAATGTTGTATTTATTTGCTTTTAGCATAATGACTTTTTTGCTTTTAGCCACTGTATGAGATTTTTCAAGCTAGATTTCAGGCCACATAATTTTAAGGGTTATTCTCTTGAAATAACTGCAATTTGAATAGACTGGAGTTTACAGTGTTTGCCCTGTAAAGAAAGGCAACGATTCATGTTACAGTAAATACAGTGTTTCAGAACACTTAGCACCTGGTTCAACCAGATTGCAAGCAGTTAGCAAATAATATGTTTTATGCACTGAAATAATCCATGCACTGTACATCTGTGTGAGTTTGTCCCTGTGTATAGGATAAACGCCTCTGTTAAATTCAATGACTTGCGGTAAACCTGTCTAGTTACATATAGTCATATCAATAATGCAGACTGTGAATGAAATGTAAATGTTGATCAGCCCATTTGTCATGTTTGCAGGGATGGTCCAGACCAGGGCTCACCACAGATTGGTCAGTTCAGTGGGAACACAGCACTCGAGTCTGTCTACAGCACCTCCAATCAGATCCTCATCAAGTTTCACAGCGACTTCAGTGGAAGTGGTTTCTTTGTGCTGAGTTACCATGGTGAGGCTGAGCTCACACAGTTTCACAGTTTCTGTCTGCTGCATAGCATGTTTAATCAGTTTATTTACTTAGTTAAGGTCACACAAGTTGCTATGGTTGTTAACAGCGCAAACTGAGCCTGTTTAAACAGCGGTTTAACATATGTTTGCATCTGTTGGAGACCACCGGGTTTGCAGACCTGTCCTCTTCTGTGACATGTGACATGGTTGACATACCAGTTTGCTTATACACCAATCGCTATGCTTGCTAAATAAACATTTTCAAGAATTCACAAGCATTTATGTCAAATGAATTCAAGTTGCATGTGAATACAAACCATATACTCAAATAACCTAAATTATTGCATAGACCTGTTTCGTTTCAATCTTGGTACTGAAGTGTAAGATGGTTTTCAAGGCCAGAGTCTGAGATCAGGTTTGGAAAATTGCAGCACTCTGTTTAACTGCCTGTCAATACTGCGTCATTTTGAATTTGTCCACATATCTCCCCACCAACACATGCTGTTAGTTTCTGATACACAGGCACTCAAAGTGGCCTGCATTTACACTGATTATATTGATGTAAGTTGGGCTGCTGAGCAGTATTTATGGTTTATGAGCTTTCATATTGATCCATGGCCCATGTCAGCTGTCACTCAGAGGCTAACAATTCTCAAACTCATTGAAGGAAAATGACTGTTTCATGCTGCAAGTCACGCCAACAAATACACCAAACACATTAAACAGCCATTGTTTTGACACGCACATACCAGATAGTTTGCAATATCTGGGAATAGTTTTCCTCATTTTAGGAATTTTTAATTGTTCTGTTAGCAGAGGTGTAACTGTGACATTGTGATTCCGCTTGGGGGTGCCAGGCATGAATCAAAATTTGTATAAATTGGTTTAATGTCCTGCAGAAGATGTTGTCCACATCTTTAAAAACATTTGGTCTCCAAGACGTCCTGCAGAGGGCGTTTGTTCGTAGCAATGAAGAAGAAGCGGAAGGCTGTCACGATGTGTTTTCAAAGCTAACACCAAATTAGGTTAAAACTCCTACGTTTGATGGTTCGTAAAAAATCTTTGCTGTTTGTGATGATGTGATAATCCGTTGTTTGGAAAAGCTAATTTTAAGGATCAGGTGTGGTATGGATTTCTCAGAGACGGCTAATAAATTATACATTCAGTTTCACTAACTTAAGCTTATAAACATGTTTAATGTTGTGTATCTGAGTCTTTATATTGGGGTGTAAATTGGAGCGTTGGCAGACATGAGGTAAAAAACTCCATTGTGAGATTTAACAGGTTTTCTGCTCCAAACCATATTGTTTTATCGCTCTGTTTCTTTGCCAGTCCTTTGGATTGAATTGCAGATGACTAATTTTCTGTCTGTAGATGTTTCAGACTGTGACGTGCATGCATGACAACGAGAAAGAATTGTCTATATTTATTCAGATTTACTCTGGGAATACCCAACTCCATCATAATGAGTTAAGCTTTGATTCTGTTTGATTCGGAGTAGCTGGAACGCCGAGTCTGAAAGACAACTTTATTTCCAACCAACTGCTTTGGTATAAATTAGTAAAAATTACCAGCCATTAGACAGAAATATTCATCTACTATTTATTGTGTTATCTAATCGTATTAGGGCTCTGTCGGGTCTCTCAATCTGTTCTCTGATGTTGCATCCTCCAGTGTTTTAAATCTTACCAAAGCTGCTTAGGCAAGAATCTATAGAATATGATTATGAGCTTGGAATGGGTCCTCAAATGCAAAGATCGCACCCTCCAAATTCACTCAGGTTTATTATTGAGGCTTTACTCAGTATTCCACCCAGACACCAAGGACATCAAGGAGGCATCTCCAAGTTAGAAAAGCAGGCAGTCCATTTTAAACAACTTAATTTGAAAGTCTCAATCTAATGGCTCTCAAAAACACACACCCTATCTAGTTCCATTTCCCCGGTCCTTGATACATCAAAGTCACATGGCTTACGATCAGCTCTTTCACCCACAGCTCTCCGGATGCCCCTTCTTTGCCCTTCTATTCTGGCCACTTACCCCAAAACACAACGGTGATGTGGTCAGAAGACAAGCTGAGGAAGAGCCACATGCTAAGTGGGCTTCAGTAGTTAATTAGTGTCTTTTCAACCCTGCCTTCTGAAAGCTAAACTTGGCTCACCATTAAGAGCGAGAAGACAAAGCCAGCATCTTCTGTCTACACTTATCAGCTACTGATGTCCTCAAACAGAGCTCAAAGGCTTCTGATATCCATCTTAATCGGTTCGAGTTCTCAACAATTACAGCTCCATGTCAAACCTCAAATCAGCTCGTCAGCTCTGAGGTCCTGTTGCGTTCATGGATTTCATTACCACCAGAATAATTAACATGAGAATTACACAGTGCAAAGCTACACAGTAATTATCATCGACAGTCACAACAATCTATACAGTATATTGCACAGGAAAGGCAGCAGTGTTGTTGTATTCACACAACAAGCGCATTACTCATCCAGTCCATATCTGGATACATGTTCAGTTAATTCTCTTTCTTCTTAAGTGATTTGCTCATTATTTATCGGTTGCTGTGTTTTGTTTGCAGCTATTTTAATGACTGTGTCACGCTTACATGCCAGGGCATATATCTGCAGTGAATTTGCCTGTCAGAGATGTTAGGGATTGATAAAGCTCTATGTTGCTGAGTGGCCCACAGGGCTGGATTATAGATGGGGTCTGTGCCGCAGGGCCTCAGACTGCTGGGAGCCTCCAAGGCCTCAGGCCTCAAGGCACAAGACTAGCAAAGCAAGATAAACACTGGGACCCCTGGGCCGCTTGGCTTTATCACCACTGGCTGCATGTATTACAATACAACTCATTGGTTCCCCAGGTTCATAACTTATATTATTCAGCTTTTAACCAATAATCTAAAAAAAAAAATAATAAACCATGTAAAAAAATTTAAACAAATATAAATATTCATAAATTCATAAAATGTTGATGGCAAGTTATACAAATATAAAATAAATGTATTATATATTAAATGTATTATATATTTAATATAATATTAAAAGTAAATATATATGTGTGTGTGTGTGTTCATGTGTGTGTGTGTGTGTGTGTATATATATATATATTTTTTTTTTTTACATTACTTATTGTAATCGTTTCTTATTGAACATACTTGATATATAATTGGTATAAAGTAAATAAAGTTTCGTCTGTCTGAAACCATGTAAACAAATTGGGTGAAATTGGTCTATTTAGACTGAGTTTCACATTGGAGTAAAATGAGGGCCTTGCCTCCATGTTTCAGAAGTTTACACACACACACACACACACAGCTTTGGCTGCTTTTACAGACTGGAGCATTTAAACATTTGCAGCTGTCACACAGGCTGCATGAGGTGTTTCATATCTCTAAAAAGTAACTCCTTGTAATCTCATCTTTCTTCATCTTGCTTTGCAGCTTACCAGCTACGAGTCTGTCAGCCTCCACCTGAGGTGTCAAATGCAGAAATCCTGATGGAGGACAATGAGCTGGAGATAGGTACGAGCACACTGCACTGCGCATGCTAGCAAAAAGCGATTCTGCATGGTTTCCCAGTTTCAGCCAGTTTTGCTAACCTAGTTTACTGAGCAGCGATACCTGTGGTAAACTAATTGTAGGTGTAAACGCTATGGTGCATTCTCTGTTAGCATAAGCGTTCACAGGCTTGCGTTTGATATGCGCCAAACATTCTAAAATATAAACCCTGTCGTTTAATTGGTGTAAAAAGAATGTGACTCACTCTACTGTAAATGAGACGGATTCACCTTGCTGTGTTGCCTAGACACAAGCGCAGCATCAAAGCGTTTTTCTGTGAACGCATCATTCACTTGATGTTCTCAGATTCCTAAACTTGATTATTTTCAGAAACTGTGGGTGACGGGTGGGCGATGCCACGGAGGTGTTTTCATGCAATGCCAATATAAGCAATTCATTATAGTCCAGGATGCATACGCTGCTGTTTTACACCACAATTATCAACTCCTCAAGTTTAACATTAAAATATACATCTCACCCCAACATCTCTGCCATCTATTTCCATTAAAGTCATGTGGGTTAGCTGTCCCATCTAATTAAATAGATGCTTAATCATCGCAAGTTTCTCTCTCTCTCTGTGTGTCTCTCTCTCACACACATTCTCTCTCTTTCTCTGTCTCGGTGTATCTCTCTCACTCACAATTTTTTCTGTCTCACTCTTTCTATCTCTCTTTCTCTATCTATTTCTTTCTTTTGTTCTTTCTATCTCTCCTTTGTCTCTCACTATGTCTCTCTCCCTCCCCCTCAGGTGATATTATCCGGTATCGATGTCACCCCGGGTTCACATTGGTGGGCAGTGAGATTTTAACATGCAGGCTGGGGGAGAGGCTGCAGATGGACGGACATCCACCTTCCTGCCAAGGTAGGCACATTTTTCAAAGTCCTGTGTGTGCCACAAGCCCACCAGTATCCATTTTACTAGAATTACATCCCTAATGCGTCTCCTTTAGACACCAGCACTGTACGGCACGCCACAGAATCAGGGTTAAAGGTTCCAATGTGTAAAAACAGGTTGCCATAGAAACGGCCAACCTTCCGTCCACAAGTAAATCGCAGGATATTGGAAAAGCGAGAGCACAGGCTCAAATCACTCAGACAAGTATCATGTATGTAATGGAGGGTAAAATGTGATCAGAAGCCATATTGCCGGTAGATCTTAGTCATTCTCTGTCACAGCTCTCAGTCTCTCCGTCTCTGTGTTGATGAGCGATGCTTCTCTCACCGAGTTTAGAGGCTCAGACAGCTGCTGCCATTAATCTTTCATGGCTCCATCCTTCTCTCTGCATTCCCGCGAGAGAGCGCTCACTTTGTTAGAATTTGTCCTCTGCTTAGATTCAGGAAAGTGCCTGGAAACGCCAGTTCAATCATTTGTCATGCACATTAAAGCGGTTTCAGAGCGGAATAAACAAAGTGAGCCATGGAGCAGAAGTCCTCATGAAGCGTTTTTGCAGAGTATGGAACATTTCAGGCTGACTTCATGAGAAATTGTGTCTTTTATTGTTTTGTTTTTTACAACAACAGAATGTTGTTGGCCTCCATATAAAGTTTTTGAAGTAGCAACAAACCCATTGTTGATTTTCGTTGTCTTAAAATGTATGACTTTCTCTGCAGTATTTTAAACGAAGCAACTTTATTTTGAAGAAATATAGCACAGCAGTCTTTAAAGCAAAGCGTTTTGCAAAAGAAGACATGTTTTTGTTTTCAAGTTCTGAATATATATATATATATATATATATATATATATTAAACATTTGGCTTTTTTGTAACAAACTGTCATTGAAGTACAAAACTACAGAACTGTTTGGTTTTGTACTTGTACTGTTTTTAAACTGAGATGTAAACAGTAGATCTGAAACAGCAGATGATTATTTCAAATTAAGGCAAAATTATATGGACTCTCTGGTTGTCAGATTTGTAAGTTCAGTATGAAACATGAACATTACTTAGTTTTACGAGTCTAGTGTTGTTTATAGGTGCTTCTTTGAAATTGTATCTAATGCCACAAGATTTTACATTATATGAATGGCATATATGTTCAGATAGCCGCTGCACCAGAACTGTTCACCTTAACCTCAGCGTTAAAAGTTAACCCCCTTTCTAGGAATCTAGCCCAACAACATACATCATTTACTCTATCAGTGCTTCAAACACTTAATTTAAGTTGATTTAAATACCATGTCAAATACAGAACAACAGAATAGTTCCACATGAAATACACTGTCAGCATCACATACACCAGATGTTTCTCTCAACATCACAGTAACATTTGTGTGTGTTTGTAATTATTTCCCACAGTGCAATGCCCTGCCCATGATGTACGATTTGATTCATCTGGGGTGGTTCTGAGCCCGGGTTACCCGGATAGTTACCCCAACCTTCAGATGTGTTCCTGGAGCATCAATGTGGAGAAGGGTTACAACATCACCCTTTATTTTGAGTTTTTCCAAACCGAGAAGGAATATGACATTCTGGAAGTCTTTGATGGTAGACATTTTTATATACATATTAGGTTATTGTAGATAAAAGCTGAAATTAAAATGTTATTTAAATATTTATTGGGCAACATTTCTGAAACATTTCACAACTACTTAACGTTTTATATGTGTATATCTTACATTTAAATATACTGTATATATATATTGTTAAAAATGTTTTACTACTGCTAATGCAAGAACATTTAAATAACTTTGAGAGAATGTTTGAAGAATGTTTTAACGTTCTGAAAACGTTCCCTGTTAGCCAGGTAACTGTTGTAATGCACTGAGATCTCATGCTTAAAACAGCAGTAGTCAAATACAGTCGTTTTTACAAAGCAAACCAATAAGAATCCAACATCATACAAAAGTAATGATGCTGGCACTATAAATCAAATATCAAATCAATGAAATGCAAATGAATGAATTCAGAGTTGAATTATTTATTTGCGTTTAACAGTGTTTCTCTGCTTTTCGTGTCCTTTATGATAACAGACCTGCTACTCATTTTTAGGTCAGTTGTCTATGATTGATCTAATAAAGGTAGATATTCTGAGTCGTCACCATTATATCGCAAAAGACTCTTATTTTTTACACTTTGTCTGCTTTGGCCATTTTCAAGATATTTCCCAGAAGAAATTTCGGGAGCGAAGTTAAATTGTGTCCCCCCTAAGCGCCAACCTAGTTTTATGAGTTTCATCTTTTCTGACAGGTATAATTTGATATAACAATACTCCTGTAAATTGTCTCCTCTGCTCCTCTTCTCTTTTCCTTTGAAGGACCCACAATTCACAGTCAGACACTGGCTACATTGAGCGGTGACCTCCCCGCACCCTTCAACATCACCACCAGTGGCCATCAGCTACTCCTGCGCTGGTCGGCTGATCACGGCACCAATAAGAGGGGGTTCCGAATCCGCTATGTCGGTGAGTATCAAAGTATGTATCCATTTAAATCACTTTATTGCTTGCACGTTTTCCTTCTCTGGGGTGGAGCTTGTGTACGCATGCAAATTTGGGCTGAGGAAACGTGTGTACATGGGTAATACATACATGAAGTTGACCATATACTTCATGTAGAACTATTGGAAATTATTTTAACTTATTTATGCAGCTTTTGATGTTATAATTATTAAGAGAAATGTTTGTGTTTTTTAGTACACCAAAGAACCAGTACAATACAAGACCAATAAAAGTGAACTAGTAAAAGCAAAACAAAAGTTTCAAAATGATACAAAACTTAATATGTAAACAAATAAATAAAACATTATCAAAAGAAACCTTTTCACCATTAAAAAGCTACCCATCCACTACCCATGTATTTACACGTTAAGACAGAATGTGTGTGTGTTTGTGCGTGTGTGTGTGTGCATTTGTGTGCTTGTGCGTTTGTGTGTGTCTGTGCAGATTACATTTCTGTGTACAAGTGGCTGTCCGTTAGCTTAGGCTTCCAGTACTTTGATGGATTTATTTTGTCCTCTGTGCCCAAAAGTGAAGTACACACTTCTTTACTTCACAGTGTAGCTTATGTATGTTTGACAAATGACCTTTATAGCTGGGTCATGTGCATTACAGACTCTTGAAAAAAATCATATAACAAGAAGTGGCCGAGACCCACTGGCCCAGTAGTGCACAGTAGTTTAGCGATACTACAGTTTCCACAGTGGATGGCAACAGTATCTAGGGACTTTAAACACACATACTGTTCTCTCACCATTCCACACCTCCAAACTGTCTGGTGTGGATGAGTGTGGATGTGCTTGGCTGTTGCAGAGCAGACAGAAAGGGGACCTGGGGCTGTCAGTGGTCACTCAATCCGTTCTTTTCCCTAGTGACTGGATCTTGTGAAGAGTTTTGTAAAGTAAGTTTGAGTTGTAACATGGTGTCTGATCCCTAGACCATACACACTTTTCAAAAGCATGAATACTTACAAGAAATGATAGCAGAAAAAATACTGTTAATCAGTTTTAGTAAAGGATAAGCATTTTTTAAAAAAGATATATAAATATATTTAAAAATAATTGATACCTTACATTATTATTCTGTTTGGGTGTAGTATGGTCAACTGGTTAAAACTGGGTGTAGTATGGTCAACTGGTTAAAACTGGGCTGGTAATAAACAGTCCCAAATGGTCTTTTTAATTACTTTGAGTAATTTAAACAAGCACACAAATAAATCCAAATCTATTTTAATTTACATTAACAAAAGCAGCTGGATTTTAGCGGTTTAGTTTTAACTGCTTCATAAGTTCCAGCCTTCCCCATGAGTCAGAAGTTTCCCCTCACAGTTAGTGTCTTTCTCTCAAAAACTTGGTTCTACTCAGCAAATTTTCAAAACTGTCTTTCCATCGAAAGCACCGGGGTCCGTTTCTGCCTGAGGGCACCAGCGCCACTGAGTCTGAGATTTTGCCTTTCCATCACAAGTTCTAAACCCAGAATTACCTGTTGTTTGGCCCACACAAATCCTGCCTGAACTTCCATTCAACCTGAACCTGGAGTGAATGTAGCCGGGTTGGGTTTTAGTGACAGCAGAGTGACAAACACTTACACAACTCTGACCTGTTCAGTTCAGATTAAAATAGCTCTTGTGTGTACATTCCCGTCTCCTGTGTGATTGGTGCAGGTAAGGAAGTTAGTTACGTTAGGCAGTGCTACCTTTGAACTGAGATGAATGCAAGTTGACGTCTGTGTTCGTGTGACTCTTTAGACTTTGGCGTCCTGTCAGTTGTTTTCCTCTTCTGAAATCAATGATGAATGGCTAATTCATTTCAGTCGTTAGACTAAGAAAATTTCCACTTGAACGTGTTAACGCATTGTTTCAGTTCAAAGGCTAAGCGTCAGTTTGAATTCTCTCAGTCTTCTGTGAAACTTGGCAAAGCCAAGCATAAGTCTATGAAAGGTTCTTTCTGTTTGTGAAGCTTTTCGTTGCTGTCAGGTTCTCTCGCTGAGGTTGATTGACATTGTTATTGATGTGTGTGAGTGTGTGTGTGTGTGTGTGTGTGATTTTCAGTTAAGTGTGTCACACTGCCTTCAGAAAGTATTTAGTGTTTTTCTATTTTGAACCTGTTACAATGTCAGATTTCAAAACATTGAAATATGTTTTTATTTCTTCACACATTATTCAACATGTATCATTTATAGCATTTACAAGGTCCAGCGATGACTAACAGAACTCCTATCTCTCTTTATTTGGAGCTTCACTTTGAAGTCAATCCCATGTGTTTGGGTCATTTTAAGGTTATACAATTAAATGTTCCTCTATGATTTTTTTCAGTTCCATCACAGAACATATTAATGCCACCACTTAAATGGAATAAAGCGCAATAAATTGAAGGACCTCTTATGCTTTCTGAATGCAGTGCACATGCATGTCTTTCCTGTTTGTTATTGAACTTAAAAGAATATGATATTTCTCAGTATTACAGTAGTTTGGTGAATTATTAAAAAATGTTTGATCTTTTTTAAAATATATAGCTTTTGTAGCGAAACAGTTTAAATTTTAGATTTTAATAATGTGCATTTTTTACATACGTACATATGACTAGAATAAAGGTACAAATGCATTTGTTTAAAGTGTGATAATATGTACATAGTTTTTATATTTAATTGTCAATATGTAATACGGTGGCCCAAAAAGGACATTTAAGCCACACTGCACTAATGTTTTAATAATCTCAATACAATTTATATTGTTCAATATCAATATGGTTTAATAAAGACCAAAAACTGAAACATTTGAGAAAACCCATTTATTTGTGGCTTAAGTTTCCAAATATTTTGGGGGCTCTGTTTTATAAACAAATATTTGGGGGCTCTGTTTTATAAACAAAGAACTTGGGCCTTAGTACCATATTTACAAAAATATACAGAAGTGATATATTGGGACATATTGGCACCATATCTGATAACTTTCCATTTTAAAATCCTCTGTGGGTTTTTGTCACACCTTTCACCATATATTACTTCCAATCTGCAACATTTCAGTGGGTGAAAAGGTAATAAATCAGATATTGTGACCTTTTCTCAAATGATAAAATATTAATCCCAAAAAACGAGGGAATGGCCTAGAAAACAGTCCGGAGGAACGTTGAACGTGGCACATAGGAGTTTTACTTTCTTTAAGTGATTATAGCAGAAATGAAAATGATTTATAGACATAACCTATTCTCTTCAGCCCTAAGAATACATTTCTGTAGTTTATTTGGCTGTTTAACTCCTATGTGCTTGGCTGTGCTACGTCACAGTTCCCTGGTTCTCTGCTCAGGGTGGTGATTAAGAAACTGATGGGGTCTGGTATCTGTCTGTCTGTCTGTCTGTCCATCCATTCAGCTTTGTACTGCAGCACCCCGGATTCTCCTCTCCACGGTTCCATTAGCAGCCAGACCGGAGGACACGTGAACAGTCTGGTGCGCTGGGCTTGTGACCGTGGATACCGGCTTATTGGAAAAAGCACTGCTGTTTGCAAGAAGACCCCCTTCGGCTACTATGACTGGGACGCCCCAGTTCCTGCTTGTCAAGGTAAGATCCAGAAATTAGGTCAGTTTAAGAGCTTGTTTTGGGAGGGTGGGACTTAGCAACTTAGCAAGGGAGCAAGATCGCAGGTTCAAAACAAACCAGATTGTGACATCATTAAACAGAATTGTTAAAATAACTCTAATAACCTTTAATCCTTAAACTTTCAATAACAAATTTTAAAACAGCCTTACACATTAAACATTAAATGTCTCAGATATATAGATTTCTCTTAGATGGTGATGGCTCACTCTCATGTATTATCACTGACTAAAACACACAGCAGGTAGTAATTCGGCACTCACAGATATGATCAGTCATTTTCTGAAACGTAATCTCAAGCTTTTCCAACAGGCTTTTACGGTCAGTGACGGAGACGCTATAATTACCGCCGTGGCTCATCTCGCTGATACTGTTTATTCATGATCTCTTTCATTTGTCACATTAATGAGTAATCTTCAGCGCTCTCTTTCTCCGTCTGTGCCATTCATACAGCTCCACCTATTCTCAAACCAGCTTCTCAGCTGAAGAGATGAGCCTGGCTAAATTGTTTCTGATCTGGCGTGGCCACACGGGGCCCCGTTTCTGCTCTGATGTGACAGAATTGGCCCCTGTTCCTTCAGTTCCACAGGCTCCTACACAGCGAACATCAAATGACGCTTAAACTGCTCTGTAAACTTCCAAAAGCGTTTCAGCCTGAAGCATCAAGGGTTCACCTCAAGCCTCAAGAATGTTCTGCATGAGAACTGCGTTCTTTCTGATATATGCTCTTTAATTATTGGCAGGTTACTGTTGCGCTGCTAATGACTGTGTGATGACAGCCGAATGGTTTTTTGTTTCTCAGATGTACCGGTGGTTTGGTGCTCAATAAATCTAGAGGCCCAGTGCAGAGCTATGATTCATACTTAATGTCATTGCAAAGAACTGTGCTTTGATAAATAATATGTTCCAGTGCTGCTTGCATAAGGGAGGAAAACTAGAAGCAAGGTAGAACATTTCATTGGCCGCCCAGCTAACATGGAAGGTTTTATGAACATTGGCTAACATTCTTTCAAAGTTCTCATCACTTAACAATCAAACATTTTAAATGAACATTTAAAAATTTTACAGAATTTAAAAACAGAAAAACATTCTTAAAACCAAACAATTATGTTTTGCATTTAAACATTTGATTTTTTTTTAACATAACATTTGATAATATTTATATTTAATGAAAATGTTATAGAAATATTCTTAAATTGTACAACCTAAAATTGTTAGCTGGGTAGTTTGCAATGATTTTTTTTGTATCTATGTTTTTAAATAATTATTTATTTTTTAATTAAAAAGTTGTGCCATTATATGCAAGTAAACACTATCTTCATGATTTTTTGATCATAATAAATGTTATGCCATTTTAACCATATAGTATGCAAGTTGCAATGCATTTTTATTTTTGGCCTTTTGTTTATGATTTTTATCATAAGCGCTGTATTGTCCTTCAACAGAGATGGCCACAAGTCTATAAGTACCCAAGAAGAAATTTTGATTACTCCTTTTAAAACCAGCCATTCGAAAAAAAAAACAATTCTCAATGCTCTGATGGTAAAATGTTATAATGGCGCAATAAGCAATGATGGGAGATATTTTAATTAAGTTATAACAATTATATTTTGAAGTTCTGATGACTTACGGCGTCGTATGTCTCTCTGATCTTCACACCCATAAGCTGTCTCCTGCGGGCTGCCTAAGGCTCCGGTGAATGGAGGAGTGCTGGCCATGGATTACTCAGTGGGTACACGCGTGACCTACTTCTGCAATGATGGTTACCGGCTGTCATCCAAAGAATTGACCAGCGCCGTGTGCCAACCTGACGGCACCTGGAGCAACCACAACAAGGTCCCTCGCTGCTCAGGTACTGAACCTAAGAGATTCTGAACCCAAACTCCTTCAGGATGACCCTTATAGCATCTAGCTAGATATCTGTGCTTCAGCTTTAACCTTTATTTATTTATGATTCAATTCTCTCTGTTGTCCCAAAACAATATCTGTGGTACTAAAAAATGGCTCAGTTTCAAAATCTAGTGAACTGACAATATAGGCAACGTTTTTTGACATTACAGCGGTGCTCTCAACTAGGGTGTCATCAGAAAGAGAACTCACATATAAAACCAAATGATAAAGATCATTTTGGCTGTTATTATTATTATTTTATTTGTATCAATATAGTTTTATTGTGATATAGTGATACGTATCATTATATTATATAGTTTTTTTGCCACAATAAATGTAAAAATCTGATATTGTGATAGTTCAACTCCCAATGCAAAGAATTTTGAAAGATTTGTATAACACATGAAGTTGTTGCTTATATAGAGGTTTTCAAACAGTCACTTTTGAGGTTGCATTGCAGTTAACATGCTGCTTTGGAAGGTGGCATACAGCAAGTCATCTCACTAGGTTTTGGAACAGAGCCATTATCCATGAGCGTTTGGGCACAAAGAGTTTGACTGCATTGCCAAACACTGAGTTTCTGTCTCTGTTAGGAGAAACGGCATCTGAATGTATTATGGTCTGTAGCTCGATCACAAATAACTGTGTTAAGTGTTAATGGTTCTGGCAAATTGAATGTTGCATGAGGTTACGGTACATCTGGGCATCAGCGTGATTCTGAATACTGGTTGCCGTGTGCGTTTGTTCCGCAGTTGTGGTTTGCCCAAGTATCGGGTCTTTCTCTCTGGAACACGGACGATGGCGGATTGTTAATGGATCACATTACGAGTACAGAACCAAAATCATCTTCACCTGCGATCCTGGCTATTACCGTCTGGGCCCCGCCCACATTCAGTGCATGGCCAATGGCGCATGGAGCTGGAAAAACGAGAGGCCCCACTGCCAAAGTAAGGGAAATGTGTGATACGACCCACCAGCTGCTAGGCTGTGTAAGTAAATGCGTTAACCTGCCAAACTGTCCTGCTTTGTCTTATCTTCTCCTCTCTCTGCACAGTCATTTCATGTGGGGATCTGGCCACGCCTCCCAATGGGAAGAAAATTGGAACTCAGACCACCTTTGGGGCTACAGCCATATTTACATGTGACAATGGCTATATGCTGGTGGGCTCCACAGTGAGAGAGTGTCTATCTTCCGGTCTGTGGAGTGGAACAGAGACACGCTGTTTAGGTAATGTGCTGTACACTCACTGCTGCTTTATGCATCTGTTGTTTCGGGCATTTTGCTTTGGAAACTGTCCAACATGGGTTTTCAATCTTGTTAAGTATGGCAGAATGTATTCTGGGTTTGTGTATGTAAAAATGTGTTACTTAGTCATGTAATGTTTTTGCAATAATTCTATATATATGTATAGGAACGTTTATTTTTCAGTTCATTTCATTTATGCTGTTGGTAGACTATCCAAAATGCCTTGCGGTACATTTTATGAGTATTTGTTCTCTTGGAATCAAACCCACGCTGGTTTGAAGTTGCTAAGATGTTGTTGCTTAGACAACATTTAAACCACGCTAAATACTTCATTTCAGTCTATTATATAACATTGCTCAGTGCTTTTACAAGCGTACACAACAAAACGCTTAATTACTGCAGGCATGCTAAAAACTGTTCTTCTTGCTAAAAACATCAGATGTTAATATTTTACAGGGTGGTCTCAGAACCATCTCTTTAATGGCTATCTTCTCTCACCCCCCCTTCAGCGGGCCACTGCGGCACCCCCGAGCAGATCGTCAATGGTCAGGTGATCGGGGAGAACTTTGGCTACAGGGACACCGTTGTGTACCAGTGTGTCTCTGGCTTCCGCCTCATCGGTTCCTCTGTGCGCATCTGCCAGCAGGATCACAACTGGTCCGGACAGCTGCCCATCTGTGTCCGTGAGTTTGGGACTCGCTCTGTTCCTCTCGCAGACAAGCTGTGGAAAATTACTGAATCCATGAATAGATTAATTCATACAGGAGGGCAGATGCATCACACTCTGGGTAAAGAAATAGACACAATCGTGTATATTTAGCAACGCAAATAAAAGCAAGCCAAGTTTTTTTGCGAGTTCTGGAGTCAACACAGTCCAAGCTGCTTCTACAGTCACCGCTTTGCCAAATGCAAACGTAGCAAGAGAAGAATGAATGGCACAGAACACAGAGTTCTTAAGAAACATTTATTAAACTTTAGCTTAATTTAACATGACACAGCATTATAACAACACCAAAGTACAATCAGAGATATGCACAGCGTTCTCACAATGCCCTGTGTTAGCTGGGACAAGTCTTTAAACTATCTTCATTTTACAATATTAATATTTGAAAATACGAGCAAAACTTGCATATTATGCAGCTGCATCATTTTAGCACATCTTACTGTTGCCGTTTATAACTGCTACCATATCTGGAAGGGGGGAATAACTTTATAGCAAACAAGCGTAAGGGGAAATGACATCATGACATGGTCACACCTCAGAGCCCTGTTTCTCCTTTATAAATGGCACTGGCATTTAAAGATCTGTGTCTGGGGAGCTATTTTATTAAAAATACACCATCATTGTCATTTCCCACTGCACAGTGACACACTGGGTCTAAGCTCACAGCCTACATTTATCAGACAAACACTCTGCAGTGAGCCTGCCTTACTTCAGCGGGGGCGTTTATTTGTTTGAAGAACATTTAAAGGAAATGAGCTGATAAAATAGAGCCATAGGGAAAAGATGGAGTAACTCGCACCAGAAACTGAGGCTTCATTCACACTGAAAGCTGAGCAATGTAGCTAACAAATCTGCAAATTACTTGGTTTTAAACTAGAGGATCTTGACCCAGAAAGACTTCCGGGTCTGTTTAAGCAAACAGTACTAAATGCAATTGCACCATAATCATGCATGAGAAAGCGCTTCCCATGGATTTTGTGGTTGAAGGCTTATTTACACTGTGTATTATTGAGCACATATTTATAAGTTAGTCATATTACAGAGAATACAGTAGATAATGGCAGGTTGTATGATGCCCTGTGATCCAATTTCAGGTTGTAAGATCATTAATGAAAGAACATTTTGATAACTTTTAAGAGTATATATTCAGAGAACATTTCCTGTTAGCTTTGTTGCTATGATGGTCCCATTGGCTGTCCAGTGCTCTTTAGAATCAGTTGAGCACCATTCTGTGTGCATAGCAAGCATAACAGGGCTGTTGAGAAGTCTCTGTTGATGATGATCATTGTCTCTTCTGCAAGATATTACTTCAGCAGTGCATTTGAAACCATCACACCGCAGACACACATCCACAAATCATCTCACACTTTCCAAAATTAAATAAAATGAAAGGGAAAAAGCCAATTTTAATGCCAGACAAGTTGTTCAAGGATTTGTCAAGTCTTTTGTGAGTTTTCAATAGATCTATCCAACAGCAGCTGACATACTTGATGTATTAATCGTTTACTCAACTTTAAGACCCCATTAAATCAAAACTGGAGTTATGTGGCTTTTAGTCAATGTCAGTTAGATTTGAAGTCATCTTTGTGCTAGCTGTAAAAATCCATGGAATAACTTCAATAGATATTCACATTTTAAATTTATGTTTTTCTCTTGGGAGAAAAATGGACCAGAAAATATTGATGACTCATCTTGCACTCTGAGCTGTGTCCAGCTTTTTGTCCAATAGAAAAAGATGTGACTGTTTTGTCCCCCAATTACCACCCACTTTGCTTGACAATAACAATTGTGGCACAACTGGGAGATCTTTACAAAATGGACGGTACCTCAGATATGTCCCACCACAGCTTCCTTTTTAAACAGGAAATACATAAAGAGAAGAAAGACATTGCACTTATCCTGTGATTTCTCGAAGCCCAACAGATGAAAGGTTTTCTCAGGTCTTTGCTGTCCACACCTGAAAACACTGACTGTACACAAGGAGCAAGAGTACGTAAGATATATAAAGAAAAAGCCCAAAAATAAATGTGCTTTTTTAAACATGCAGTGGGTTTCATTAGAAATTTGGGCTGAAAGGGAAGCAGCCTCTGTGCAAAGAGAAACAAATTACAAGTGTGATTATGCAAATAAACTGTGACTTTTTCTATGAGTGCAAAAGAGATGCACAATGAGCACCAGAATATACTCTAGGCTGAAAGCAGTATCATAATAGCAAAATGTGTCGCATCAGAGAGAGACATTTTACTATAATAAAATAAGAGCTTTTCTGTAGCTTAATAACTCTGAATTAGGGAGTCTGGAGGCAATCTCACACACACACATTATATATAGTGTGACACTGTATGGTAGACTTAAGGTTATGGGCTTACAGTACAGCATGAGCAGATCTTCAGATACCAACATCAGCCTCATTTGACCTGATGAAATAAACTCAACCTGACGTATAATTAAAAGGCAGCATGCCATTCTCAGATTGTGCTTCCTGCATGTACTCTGATAGATATCATTTGAACATCTAAACTTAGCAACAGAGTGACAGCTCTCCCCCAGTGTCGCCGCCTGTTAATCTCCTAGTTACAGCGTGTAGTCGCTAACACACTTAAACACGTATTCTGCTCTATTCAACAAATGTCTGCAGTTTAGCACAAATGGTACCGTGTTGCCTGTTTCCATTAAAACAACAAAGTTTCATTGGACTGCAGTTCCCTCCAAACAGATAGAGGGACATTTGGATCCATGCAATGAAAGCCTCCAGCCAGAAGGTTTTGATGTACTATTTAGGGAGCACTGGGCTTCTTTTCAACAGATACTTGTTGAAGGTTAATGCCATCATGATGTTTGGCATGGAAGGTTGCAGATAGATGTCTGTGTGTGTCTTTTGCTCCATTCCAAACCTAGCAAGCTGTCTACATAGGCAGCTGCCTCCTAATTGAAAGTGACTTGGCATGATCTACATAGACAGCAACTTAAATAGTGATTTGCATGTGAGACCCAACAGAACTCACTCGGTTTTGGAAGGGAGATGTTGTCACCCACTTTAAATTGCAATGAATAAAAACAACGACTACAATTCTTTGACGTTTAGTCTGTAGTGCTGGTTGTAAATTGCCTTTTTTGTCAAGGAGAAACACAACGTATGAATGCAATCTGATTTATTGTTTTTGAGTTGGCTTGCTGAATAAATGATTAAACATTGCAGAGATAAAATTAAGTCATTTCCCACAGTGTCTAATCAATATAAAGAGCACATCTATCTATTTTCTAGAGCTGTAATTTAATCACAGTTTTGGAACTGTTTTTTAAATGTACCTGTTGTGAGAAAACAGCTTAAAATACAACATTTGTTTTCAACATGTTTATAATTTTCACAAGTCTCTTACTCTTGTCATTTCCAGCCATCAGTTGTGGTCATCCTGGAAGCCCCATATATGGTCGTACCATCGGTAATGGATTCAACCTGAACGATGTGGTGAGCTTCTCCTGCAACATGGGCTACGTGATGGAGGGTCCGTCTCGGGCCCAGTGTCAGGCCAACCGGCAGTGGAGCCAGCCACCACCAACATGTAAAGGTGGGGAGAAAAGTTAAGTCTTTTATTCACACGGAGCTTTGCCTGATCCACCGCCTGCCAAAATTAAAGCACCGCAGTGCATTGTGGGTAAGGAGGGGTAACGGCTGTTGCTATGGCACCTGCACTGTACCATACTGTAAGTGGCTGCCAATTTCGTGGTTTGGTGGCTGAAAATATAATAATAAACTATTGACACTGATGATAACTGATTGGTAAGGAAACTTAATGGTGATATACTGTACTTGTTGTGAATAACATGTCAGGTATGGTTGATATATTTGAAAAGACATGCATGTTCTGTGATACGTGATTCTGCATGTGTGCATTTCTTACTGCATGTAATGGAATGATACATGATACTAATACAAGGTGAATTAAACAGCATAGATCTCAGTTACAATGATGCATCCAGTAATTGTGATACATTGTCAGAACAGGGAGTATACAAGGTGGTCTTGAGAAAAATGATAAACATTGAAAATAGGGCTGGCGATATATGAAATACTCACAATTTCTTTGTAATGATTCTAATTGCATAAAAACATTGCAAATGTGATCATTTATATGCACATGTGACATATTTTTCATGTATTGTAAAATTTTACAATACATTTTTATCATTATGTATTTTTATGGTAGCCCATATACAGTAAATATCAGGTATTTGTTATTGATATAACAGGATGGAAATAATTCAGTTTACTTTTCAATGTTTGTTTACAATTGAAATTACAATTTTTTCTGACTGAAAACAGTCGCCTTTAAACCATTTCCGAGCAGAAAAACACATAAATATCTTTATTCAAGATGCATATTTCATCAAAAGCCTGTAAAAGCTGAGACATACTGGCTGTATATCACCCAGCCCTGACAGATACTCAATGCAGTTTTCAGTGAAGTTTCCTGAATAAAATACATTTGCCCTGAGCTCAGTTGCTTACTGCTGCTGCCAAATAACAAGTGTCTCTCCTCGTCTCTTTCTTGTCATCTTCTGTTCTTCTCTGTGTTCAGTCGTCAATTGCTCTGATCCCGGGATTCCAGCCAACTCCATCAGACAGAGTAAAATCGAACATGGTAACTTCACCTTTGGCACTGTGGTATTCTATGACTGCAACCCTGGCTATTACCTGTTTGGTTCACCTGTGCTCACCTGCCAACCCACGGGTCAGTGGGACAAGCCTCTGCCTGAGTGTATCGGTAAGTTTTCAGACAGGATATGATGTTAGGGATCGTTGTGATGTTAGGGATCGTTGTGATGTTAAATAGCTGTTCGTTGCTGTAATTGAGGAAAAATAGTTTCATGACCTCTCCCTGCTGCTTAAGATCAGTTCTGTAATAGAAGGACAGGTGGAACACAGATTTTCCTGGCAGATGAATTAGCAATGGCAGTTTTTTGTCTGATCTCTGTTTTATTGTGTGAACACTGAAACGCAGCCCATCCTCTGCCCGTCTAAAGCTCAGTGAGACACATCCCACGACAGCTGCAGAGACGGCGGGGTCCTTAGCTTACATTGTGCCCTGACAAGACCCCCTGCGGTCAGAGACGTCCTTTTATTCAGTTGCCATCCTACTGCTTCCTGTGTCCAGATAATCTCCCCAGCACAATGTTTGTGATACTAACAACAAATGCTCGTCTGACTCTGGCTCTTTTCAACATAGATCCAGTCATTTTCCCTTCCAGAAGCTTCCTAATTCAAAGCAGTATGTTCAAACTAGCTAGTTCTCTTAAGCTAAGCTAAAGATATAGCTAAAACCTTCTGGCTGCTTCTAGCAGGGCCCACAGGTGCAGGAAGTCCACAACAATTTATATTAATTTAGTGCTTTAATTGTTGCGGGCTCCTAGAATTGTTTTATCTTTTTGGTTTACAGCCATACAACAAAGTCCAGCTCCTTTTTAATGTGCTGTTGTGTCAGTGCTTGATTTAAACTAATGACCATTTTCTGGGTCAGTTTATGATGTCAGTACACTAATGCCTTCTCTTTGTTATTTTTATCCACACTTCAAGTGTGTTTCCAGGTAAATGATGTGGCATATTTCACATGTCTACTTTCATGCGCCCACACTGAAGAGTTACTGCATTAAATTTTATATTGCTGGCTATCCAGGGGTTGTGAGGCCTGAGAAACAGGGAGAAGAGTTTAATGACATTTTTCTTGTTGAAAAAGCCAAATTCTTTGTATTACGACAAGTTTTTTGTCAGGCTTCATTAGCAAACATGAACAGACTGCAGTTTATTTCCTGTTTCTTTGCAGAGACCGAATATTTAGTGTGTGTATGAGCTGAGAGTTTATGTAGAGCCTGCAGACAGACTCCATTGCAGGGGGAGAAGGGGGAGCGGTTTCAGAAACTGCTGATCTTAGCGCTCCTACAGAAAGCTAAATTAGCACCGTATTCTTTGAGATAAACTAGCGCTGTGATGTTATTAAAATTAGAGTGCAGCTTCCAGTCTTTTACATTCTAATATAATCATCATCAATTGAATGAACTAAAAGAGTGTTTGCTGATCTAATAACAATGTTGGAACGTTTTTTTCACCTGTGTGTGTTTGTGGTTGGTAGTGGTGGACTGTGGGCATCCTGGATCCCCTCCCAATGGGGTGCTAAGCGGGGACAAATTCACCTTTGGCGCCACGGTGCGCTACAGCTGCACGGGTGGGCGGCAACTGAAGGGCGAGTCCTCGCGCACCTGCCAGCTCAATGGCCATTGGAGTGCGCCCATGCCCTTTTGCTCAGGTAGGACACTCATCCACACATCACTCACCATGACCTACACCATTAAAGCTGCTTAGCTCTGTGGAATGCTGCCTTAAAAAACTTTTGTTACACTTGTGTGGCATTTTTTGCGTTACTGACTCTTTTCCATCACTGTTTTAGTGGAGAAGGGTTCTCAGTGTTGTATATCCATCATTATTATTTTGGTGGTTGGGAACAAGGGCTTTCCATCTTCCCCCTCCGAAACGGCTGTATTCATTTTGCCAGGCCTTCAAAACAGACAATTAAAATGGAGATCATTTGAAGCCACTTGCAACGGTACATTAAAGAGATGCTGACATCACACAGAGGCAGAAGGCTTCGGGTTGTGTGTGTGGGCAGACGTGAGAACTCTCTCGCTGCTGATTGGACTTGTTACCTATAACAATGACATCATCAGGCAGCTCTTTCAAAATAGACCTTTGATTAAGTTTCAGACCAAAATAGCTTTCTCTACTGATCGATTTTTTTCTGTTCCTCTCTAAGGAAACCGTAGTTAACAATTCACCAATTTAAATGGCTGCCTTTGCAACCTCAGGAAAAGTTCAGCTGAAAACTTTACTAAAAACATTACTAACCAGCATAAACTAGCATAAAAAAGGCCTCTTCAGAGATTTTAACTCAGCAGACAGGTGGGTCACTAAGGGAAGCGTACACACTAGATTCTACACTGACTGATTTTACAGTGACTATGCAAATGAAGTCTGCAAACAAAAATCAGCTAGCTTGAGTCTGACGTCTGTGAGGTTGTATAATTGATGTTTAACATTTCACATCTTTTTTTGTTGTGATAACATTTCATCTGTTTTTCAATAGAGACTTCAGAAATGTATGCAGATGCACACTCTGACAACAACAAGAGTGTATCTGTCTGTGTTCTGTTGCATCTTAAATCAGGAACAGGTAGTCTCAGACTCAACAGAGACTTCAGACACGCCGCCGGAGACCCGACAGCAAGCACATTTCCTCACAAATACAGAAGCACAGCACCCAGCTTCTCCCTGCCATTGTTCATTCTGTAAATGGAAAGAAAAGGCACATACTAACCGCAGGGGGGAACTCGATGGACCCAATATGTGGGTTCCTACACTCACACACACAAGTTTTGTCAAGCACTTGCTTAGAGAAATTTTTACATAAGCCCCACTCCATCCATATGAAACGTTACGCAAGGCCACGGACGTCTTCCAATGGATCCAAATCCACTGGAAGCAGTTGAGCTTTTGTCACACAGAATTATAGTGAATTCTACCTGAACTCGGTGATGCAATGTCATCACGTTGTCCTTGGGGCCTTCAAAGGGAATTACTTGTGAACATTCCGGAGTGGTACGGAATGTATTGGAATGTGAGAGAATCCTCAGTCACTGGCATTTTGAATGGTGTTATAGTCCAGTTTCGGTTCACTGAGCTCAACGAGTTTCTCACAGTGTCTGCGATAGTCTGAGTGTAGTTGTGCCCTTTAAAAAAAAGATTTTGTGCACTGAACCACTGGCTCCAATGACTTCTCCCACAAAAACATTTTGAAACAGTGCTGTGTTTGCATGGGCTTGAGATTTGAGGAGTTGTTAAATTTGACTTTATTTTAGGGATAAGAAAAAAGTTTTGCTGTTTTTTTACAGTTGGTTTTGTTTATTGTAGTGTTCTTGTGTTTTAAATCCATCAGTCAGAATTATTGTTTAAGTATGACGCACTGTGTTTTATCCTTTAAATTAGTGAATTGTATGCAAGATTATTTGAGACAAAGTCTAAATGATCGCAAATGCCTTTATGGTAATTTGTAGATAAGATGAGAGAGGTTGTGAAACAGAGTTAGAATTGGGTCTGGAAAATGTAGTTCATTAAATATCTTCATTTATTATGTTTTCTGTAGAACCTGCAGTATTGCAGTCTTTAAACGGTTTCAAAGTCTTACTTTTAGCAGGAACATAATACCAGTACACAACTATTGTTGGCTTTTAGCATACATAGACTACTGATTGATTATTTTATGGCACACAACACAAAATAATGACGGTATGAGAAAAAACAAATTAAATAAACTGCATGGATGGATGAGCTTAGATGATTTTCAGCGTGTCTGTGTCGGTTTGGATTTTCGTACATGTGGGTATGGCCACGAAAACTACTTATGTAGTCGCAATGCAAATGGATTAAGTAAACTTCCATTTTACAAATTTAAATTAATTGCACGCAATGAAATTACGTTGTGACAGAATGTTCAAGAATTGTGTTGCATTAGCTCATTTCAATTAACTAAATTGAACAAGCAGCAAAAACCCATTTTTTGAGTGCATGTTGCCTCAAATCACCAACATTGAAAATAAATTACTTCTGGTCGCTTTAGCGTTACAAATCGCTGTCAGTTGGAATGTACCAACATAAATTACCTGTCGCTGGGAACATTTATGCTTTCATGCAGACGCATGCACGTGTCGTAAACATTTACATGCATTCAAACAGGCACTTGCATTCATTTGCATATTTTTAAATACTTTCAATTTAGGCATTAAACTTCCATTAAAGGTTTATGACCCACAAAGCCAGAATGCCGACGGTGTTTCCACAGTCTCTATCCAGTCTCTCTGTACGTGTTCCAATCCTCCATAGAGATCCATGACCCAAAAAGAGGCAGAACATCAGCTAGACTGAGAGAAAATGCCCAGAGAAATCTCCTGTTTCCTTTCCTCTTCCTCTCAGTCCTTGGAGGCTGTTTCTCCTTCCTGGTGTTGTTCATCTGCCCCTGGGGTTCTATGGCACAATATCACAGCAGCACAAATTCATCTCTTCTCCTGTGTGCTGTGCTGAAGGCACACACACACACGGGTCAGTCCTGTTGTGTAGCACCTTTGAGTTTTGCTCAGTTGAGTTGTTGATATAAAGCTGCAGTGCATAACTTTTGACTTTTGTCACCATCTCTGTTTGAAACACAGTTTCTTGCAGTTATTTTCTTATTGTGGGTGACAGGTTTAAATTCTAAACACCTGCACTGATCTGCTCAGTAACTGATTTTTCTTTATTTTTAATTAAAAGTCACGTATTGCAACTTTAAGCAAGTATTTATATAAAGAGGTTTGAAAGACGTTTTCAGGCTTTGATCAGGCTCAAGGACTTAATAATTATAACCTGAGATGAAATGAACAAGATGGAAATACTGCTACAGGATGGAGAAATGGCTACAGTTATTCAGTGCACAGAGAATGCGTGTCTATCTGGTGTTCAATTAACCCAGTTTGATAATATCATACGATTTCTGTTTTCATCAGAAATTATTTCAACAAGATCAAAGGGTGTCTGGAATCTAGATTTTCTCCTAATTAAGAAATATGTGATGATAAAAATCGAAAAAAGTGAATTATCTCCATGTTTATAATTGATATTAATATAATAAATAAATGAGATTTATTCAATATATTAGGACACATATATGATGGCAACATCAAAATGTACCAGATAAGAATCATGGAGTCTAAGGACTATAAAAAATGAGTTTGTATTTTTATAAGCGAGTCTGTGTGCATGTATAGTTATTGAATTTGATGTCTCATGCTATTTTGTTCCCTTTTGTTTTAATAAGAGTCCAAACTCAAGCTATTACGATCCTTAGCCCTTGTTGTCAGCATGCTCTAATTGCCTGCATCCAGCGAGAGGTCTCAGAGGTATGACTAGACACCATGATCTGACCTCCATAAAACCAACAAACAGCCATTTACTCTCTGTCCCAAAACAGCCTGATCCCCAATTAGCACAACCACGGGCCACATCAATGAGGGCTTTAGTGTCCACCTGGTGAGATGATCCTCCGTTCTCCTTCTGTAAACACCTGAATTTCCTGTGGTCCAATTAGAGCGGCTGCAGGTACGTGTGAGAGCTGTGGCTAAAAGAACAGCCTGTAGCAGTGAGCTTCTCTCAAGACTTAACTTCACAGCTCTGCTTGAGACTGCTAGTGCTGCCTGACTTCAGATACAGTGAGCTGACTGCAGGAATTTTGTGTTTCTTAAAGGTACGCTGTGTATTTTATGTGCTACAAGGCAAAATATCTCATTTACAAAAACCCAAGCTAGATATTTTGCGCATAGCATTGTTTTTGCAGGGAAATGTGTTAGCCACCTTTGAGCAGCATTAAACAGTTTGTGTAAATACATCTATAGACATTCCTAACCACTCTGTCAAAATAAATTTTTATATCTGACCCATATTTTTCACATAGCTGTTGTCCAAGAGCATACCTGACCCTCAGTGAAAAATCAACCCTTACTTCTAAATGTCACCATGGATGCCACAAATCAATAATCCATTAGAGACTAAATTTTAGTGTCCCACTTCTGTTCCATTCAGGGTTTGTGCGGATACCGAAAGATGACATTTAATATCACGTCAGTTTTTCATCTGACATAATCCTATCAACAGTGTTATATCAAAGTGTTAACTGCATGTTTACAGTGACTTTTTTCATCACAGTTGGCTGTACATCAACCCGTGTCAAGGCTCACACACGCAAGTGCACATACAGCCTCCCATAAGTCTCTCGGTCTGCGACTGTGGTGGTCTCAGGGCTGCCATTGCAGATAAGTGAAAAAGTTCCACCGCGGCGGCTAATACAGCAGTCCCCTCCGTCCGCCCTTGAAGTGTTGTGCTTGGTCAGCACTCCCTCCCTGACAGAACTTGCTCCTGGGAATCCAAACACCCACACCTCACAGCTCTCGTTTCTTCCGTCCTCTGCCACCATTGAGAAAGAAAAAGATGGAACGTGACATAAAGCCTCCTTTTCCCAGAATCCCATAAACACATGCAGGGACCACTCATGAAAATTACCCACAATGCATTGGGGCACTGAAAGAGTACCACAATGAGAGGTGCCCTGTTGTCTTATGCGCCCCGAGAAAAGTACATTTCGCTGTCAGAGCGCATTTCAACGAGTGCACTTCCTCAAAGTGGTGCTCTACAAAGTGTTCTCTACCTCATCAGAGTGTGCCCTGTAGGGGTCCTCTTTCTACATCAAACTGCACACTGGGACATAGATCCTGCTGTCCACACTCACCACAAGAGGAAATCCATCCCCCTCACTTAACCAAAGTTGACGCCAACATGCATCTTATCCGCCCGGCCGCAGGTGTCTGTTGTGTGATATATGTGACATGTATGTGACTTACAGTAAAGTCTGTGTGATAAAAACCTGCCAGTCATGCAGGAGTCAACAGCTGGCCCTCAAGCAGGAGAGCAGTTCAAGCAGCCCTTTGACGTATTAATAAGTAAGAAGAACAGCCTGCAGTCCTTTAATAACAACCATTTTTAATCTGTCCCCTGGGCTGCCAACCACCAGCCCCCTGCTTACCATGCTCCAGTACTGCACTCCAGACATACTGCTGTATTAGATCAGGAGATGGCTTTTTTCATAACACTGCCTGTTCTTAAATAAATCATTACTTGTTTATGGAGCCAGCCAGCTCTTTTGACATGGGCTAGTTTTGGATGTTAGCTCTCCTGGTTGGTTTTATATAAAGGCTGTTTGGAAATGTGTGCGGGCGTGTTTACCTTTAGGGTCCTGATCTATTTTAGCTCCTGCGTTTAGCGGATACACAGCGTCTCACAACCGTTCCAAGCTGAAATCTCTGTGGGATGTGACGCATTTTGGGGGCGAGTTCAATGAATAGTTGCTCTGTGATTGATTACAACAAAAAGCTGAGATTTAAATGCAAGACCTTGTGTAGCTTGCTGTTTTATGCCCATTGCTCACGGTTCTATAATGTGATCTAAAGCCCTCTAGCCTTTGTGTGTGTGTGAGTTTCTGTATTTTTGGTGTGGTTAGATTATTCATAAACCCTGTATGATCATAAATGTGCGTCTGTGCGTCTGTGCGTGTGTGTCTCTGGGTGATTGTGTGCGTTTGTGTGCTGATGATGAATAGGGCTCAGATTCAGGTGAGGTGCGGGGCTGCGGGGCCCTGAGCTCAGATATATGGAAGCAGCAGGAATCAATCAGGAATATCAATTTCCAGAGAGCTATAGCGGAGCCTTGAGTGCATGGGAAAAAAAACGCTCCCAGATTACATCTGGAGAGGTCCGGAAAATAGGAACAGGAATAGTCATCTTTATTCATTCGTTTGACAGTTTTTCATTCAGTGACGGCTGAATCAGTAAAAATTTTGTGTTTCTTATATCTGAAGCCACTTTCTTTCCTTTTCCTTTTAACTTTTCTGTCTTTTTTCTGTCTTGTGAGCATGGAAAACTTGTTGATTGCCAATTAAATAATTACTTCCAAAAACATGTTTTGTGTGAATAGCTTTAGACTTTGTTTGATGAGAAAAAATGAAAAATACACAAGCTTTTTGTGTTGTTTACTTTCTGATCTCTACTGGATATAAAAGTATTGACTAGTAACTGTTATCATAGTTTTTCTTAGTTTATTTTATACAGTATTTTATTATAGTTTTTGTACAGCTTTTGTACAGTTGTTCTATATAAATAAAATGTATTATTAATAATTGTAAAAGAATTAGAAAATGTTTCAGGTAGTTTTACATAAAGTATGCTGCAGTATGTACTATAACTTTCCAACCATATTTTATATCCACTACAATTATAAGATGAAGACATGAAGATGAAAGAGAATTTACTGTACAATGACCCACACATCATTTTAATCCCTATCTCCCCCCCCCTCTCTCTCTTTCTCTCCCTCTCTCTCTCTCTCTCTCTCTCTGTAGGTGACTCATCCGGGACGTGCGGTGATCCAGGCACACCATCCCACGGCAGTAGAGATGAGAGTGATTTTCGGATACGCAGTAAAGTGCACTTCAGTTGCTCAGTGGGTTACGAGCTCTTCGGCTCTGCAGAAAGAATGTGCTTCCCAAACGGCACCTGGTCCGGCACTCAGCCCTCCTGCAAGCGT
>JBAJNP010000703.1:0-28403 GCA_036877545.1 Yasuhikotakia modesta | reverse complement strand
CTCATATGTATACTTCTTACTTTGTCTTTCTTCCAACACTTGCTGAATGCAGAAATAAGATATCTGAGCCCAGAGCTACTTAGGTGGTGGTTTGTTTTAACAAGTCATCAGCGGATCTAAGGTTTAGTTCACACTGCAGACAAATTCAATTTGGTTTTCAATTCAGATCTTTTGGACGCACTGTCTGCACCGTCATTTTGCAAGTGATGAAATCTGATCTGTTTGTTCAGATCTTGTTTGGTTTGTTACTCCTAAACGAAAGTTACAAATTGGGTTATATTGCGGCTGGAAAGTAGCATGTTACTATTGCATTATTTTTGTTGTCTGAGAGTCTCTCTCTCTCTTTTTCTCGCTCTCTCTCACACACACACACACACACAGAGGCTGCATCTAAAGCAACATTTACACCAATGATACAGTCATTTACATCAAGAACAAAATTACAAAGAAAAACAAATCACGCAGGAACAAATCACATGGTTTCACACTATAGACAAAACGAAACATCGCTTTGGTCATTCGCATGCTTTAATGCAAGATAACCCATCCCATAATACAGATATCACCCGCTTTAAGGCACAACAGCCTGTATGTCTCTCACCTTAATACAAAATACATCCCATCTGATGAAACTGATTTCATTCTCTTTCTTTATGGTGATGAGATACAAGCATATATTGCAGTATGTTGACAGTAATAGACCTATACTGTCAGTAATAATAGCAAATCTTTAGTAATAAAACTGTGCTGGGCAGGTGTGAAATAAATATAGATTAAACATATTTTCATTTTGTCAGCTATTTTGTTTGAAATCACTTTTTTTCTCGCTTGTTTATTACTGTTATGGCTGTTTTATTTTCCTGGTAGTCAGTGAGCAACAATATGAGCTTCTGTGACAGCTGTCTGTCTGCATCACTGGTCCCAGACGCGGGAGCCAGAAGCGTATGTCTCATTAGTCAGTTTTTCTCACAAATTATCAAGTTATTTTTTTATATTCTATAAATTGACCTTTTTGACAAAGACACACCATCTGGTTTCAAATGGTGTGGATGTGATTTATAACATTGGATATCATGTTTTCTGTTTTTTTCATTTTAGGCTATAAAAAGCTAGTCTGAACAAAGCTTACAACATCTGTTAGCTATATGTTGCTCTAATATTATAACTTTTTAAAAGCGTTGCCTTGTTATTACCTGTACTTTTACTAATTACTGTACATGACTGTACCTTTTGGTTCATTTTCATAATTATATCTCAGTCGACCACCTGGAGGTCTATGGCTTCTGTATTATACCATAAGCTAGCCCTGAAAGTCATCTATCAATGACAACAATCAAATCAACTGCCCCCTAGATGATACATCGTCATCTTACCCTCCACAATGTTGCCTGATGTTTTATTTTGGTCTGCTTGTTACAGTGGTTGTACTGTATTCCCACGCCATGTAATAAGCCCACATTTCCCCTGGGGCTGTAAAGTCTACAGCACAAATGAAAGATGACTAGCCACGTCCAGGGGCGAACAGGCAGTGTTTTCTGTGAAAACAGGAGGCACCATCTTGTTTTCTTGCCCCGAGACCTAACTAATGGTGTTTTTCCCAGGGCTCCCACCTCCCACAAAACATAGAGTTGACGTGACCCGACCATTGTGCCGGGAACGTTTCTGAGAGATGGCAATTGGCAGAGAGATACATGGATGGTGGCTAAATAAGGGGAAAGGCATTTTGCTACCATCCGTCCCCTTGCTGCAAAATGACAAGCCCTCGGGGAGTCGCAATAGTCAGCATGTCATCGCAAGACAAAGAAGAGTGCTCAAGTTCGCTGTCGTGGGTGTACTGCAAACATTTTAACAAGTGCACACAGAGATCATTCCATACTGAAGGGAAGTTTGAGCTTGAGTTTGCTATTGCGGTCAACCAAAACACTTCAGCTAGGCGTTTTAGTAGATTTTCAGACAGCTGATTCACTACAGAATCTCTGCATCTTTACAGAGCTTTGGTCTTTGGTGTCATGATGGTCAAACCCAAATTCTGAAAATTATGTTTCTGTTTTTTTTCTCTTTGTAGTCTGAAATGTAGTGCCCTCCAAGTTTTGGCACAGTACAGAAATATTTGCTCTTGCTGTGAAGTCAAGAAATATGATTTTATGTTTTATGCTTTTATGCTTTTATCATTTGTATCATTTATTATTAAAATAATGATAAATATTACGTACAGAATGTCAAATTGTCAATGGGCATGTCTCACTGCAACTAATGCAATAGGACACAGCTAATCACTTAGAAACACAGTTGTGAGCCAGTTGTTGACAGCCAATAAGAAAACGAGACATTCTGTACATTTGCCTCATATTTATCATTTAAATTATAAAAGATTCTTCACAACAAACACAGCTGTTTTTTTCTGAAAATATAATTTATATATTTTCTATATTTACATAACTATATAGCTGTGCAGTGTGGGAATCCTGGGACCCCCAGTAATGGACGGCTGTACCGATTGGACGGCACCACCTTCTCACACTCAGTCATTTACTCCTGTATGGACGGCTACCTGCTGAGCGGCTCCACAACACGACAATGCCAAGCCAATGGCACCTGGTCTGGCACGGCACCCAACTGCACCTGTGAGTGTGAAACGTATCAAATAGGGGAGGATATGTGCTGAAATTTAAGCAGGAATTAAGTCTTCATTAGTTTCTGTTTCATCACCCAAAAGGTCTTGGTGTCATTTATTTACTAGAATGTCATGACAGATGATCTGACAGATGGAATTCTGGGATTGATTTGAGTAAAATTAAACCAATACTTTATTGTTATGCTATCAGGCCTTGAGATGTCTTCCTTCTCCCAGTTCATAAAAGTTTCATTTAGGCACCACCATGAGAGTAACTGGTGTTCTTTTGAATACAGATGGTTGGAAAGTTTTCAGAGAAGTGTTCTGTTAGATTTAGGTCAGAATTCAAGGGATTGCAGGATGAGGATAGCTTCAAGTAAAGGAAAAGGATGAACAGGTCATGAGTTCCCCTATGCCTCTGTTAGATACATAAGTCAGTTCAGACTTTCTTTAACCCACCATGGACATAATACTCAACTAGATTTAAAGTGCCATGATGCCCCTCCAACATTTGTAAATTTTGTTCAGTATTGTGTTAGATTTTCAATTTATATTAACATTTTCTACAATGCGTAAATTGTAAGATTGTAATGATAAGGACTCGTGTTATTGGTGAGGGAGGGAAACAATGCAATGCAGCTTCACCAAGCAAAGATATAAGGCCTGTGTTCACTCTGCAATGACTTTGACTAGCTAATGGCTTAGCTAATGTTCAAGCAAACGTATGTAGTAATGTTATGGGAATACTTTTTAAATGTTATATATTATATAAAAAATGTTATTTTTGAGTAGTTAGCAGAATTAAAAAGTTTGAAGAACATTGATCAACTGAACAAGAACATTAATACAATGTCTAAAAAGCAGATGCTGTGAACATTTCTAAAACATTTTACGCTTTGGCTACTTAAGGTATACATTAGGGAAATGTTCTTTTCAACAAATTGTAAGCTGGGATAGACCCATTATATGTTCAGTCATTCATTGTTAAAGTGGGGTTAAGCGTCTTGCTCAAGGGCACAGTGGTTATAGCTTAGATCTTGCTTGTGGGGTTTGAATATTTCACTTACCCTCTTAGACCTCTCAACCATTAGCCTTCCTCCTCTGGGACAAACTATGAGTAAAGTAGATCTGCTTCTACCTGTATATGCTAGCTGTGTGTTTTGGCATTTTAGCAGTGTTATTCCCCATATTGCAGGCCAGTTGTGAGCGTTAGGTAGCAGATGTTTTTGACTCCTGGGATCTGTCACAGTTTACTGGGAGTATACTACAACTTCACCAGTGTAATTCAGACTCCCAAATGAATCCTTTAAATGATGAAAGTGCACTTGGCAGAGTGACATGTCTGGATACTGTCTATATGTGGTCATTTGATTATCATTGATTAATTTCTTGATCAATTTTTTTTTATTTTCATGGACAACAGAGGATGTACACAAACAAATCAGGCACTATTTCAGTATTTAAAGCTGTACCAGTGGTAGTCTTGGAAATGTATTAATAATGAAAGCCAAAAACATATAAATTGTTTAGCTTGTTTAAACATGAATCAGCGTTAGCATTATCGTTCATAATCGCACCTCTAAGTGCTCTCGGAGGTTCCCCTCTAAACCAGGGGAGTCATAATCCTGCAAAATGTTTATTGGAAGAAAATGGGCGGCGCAACAAACCAGCTCTGATTGATGTGTCTCTACACGTGTTTATTGAGTGGGCCAGGAGCCATGATACATGACCCTGTCCAAGGGAGGAGTCACATTAGCATTTTGCGTTCACCATTTCTCACCATCAGTTGGCATGTTTATGTGTGAGACCCCTGATGGATTTTACAAACCATCATTTTCCGTCGTTTTCCAAAAGACACAAAACAGGAACTCATGGGTGACAAATAAGTAATGGTCCACTATAAATCAATAGAGGAAATTAAGATGTTACATTGGGGAAATAATGAAATAAATGCTGTGATGGAATGAGATTTTGTCAGCCACAGCAAAGTGCTAAAACTGCTGAATTTTTCCCGCGATTTGATCTGAATTCCGGCGGCGTCGTATTCTTTCTCGCTTCATTCCAACCTCAACCTCTTATTTATCCATTGGAAGGAATAATAATTTCAAAAGATCTGCAGAATTGATTCCAAGTTATACCTCAGAGACGGCATTGGAAAGGGAGCTGTACTTGCCTGCTGCTATCGATTTCTTTACCTAATAATAAGATCTATCATTTCAAATACAAAGCCAGTGGCCCAAACATTGTTGCAGTGTAAATGAGTTGTTTAAGATGATTTGTGAATGTGGCTCCCCAAGGTTTGTTTCAAAAGCTTTGCCACAAAACTGTGTTAGTGCCATTTGTTGGGTCATATTAGATATTGAATAAAGATCAGCAATCGTGCTGTCACATTTCAATGGCTCAGAATTTTAGCTCAGACACATTGTGCTATTAGCATATTGTACACAGTGTGACACTTGGTGGGTGGAAAAGACGGCTCAGTGTTATTTTTGTTAAATCATACTTCCTGTTTCCCACTAAACATTTCTGATCTTTCCACAGTGATCAACTGCGGGGACCCCGGAGTGCCAGCCAATGGCCTGAGATATGGCGAAGACTTTACCATAGGACAAAACATCACCTTTGTGTGCCAGCCTGGCTACACGATGGAAACAGACAGTTTTGCCACTATAACTTGTACAGGCAATGGTACCTGGAATGCTCCTGTGCCTTTCTGTAAAGGTAAAATTCGTGTTAACATCACTGAACATAAAAACAAACACTGCAAATACAGCCTCACTTATCCAGTGGTTTCACCATGTCCCTGTAGCTCATCTGCTAGAGCATGGTACCTTGGGTGAAATGTAAAAGTATCTAAATAGTTTTCTCAGTTCCAAGTAAAGCCAAATGGCTTTATTGTTAAGAAGTTAATAGTTCTGCATGTTAGTTGCCCACTGATATATCTGAACATCTGGCCCCAACCGCCCCAAGCATTAGATGCACAGATGCTGCTTGCAGAGTGTGCTGAGGTCTTCCAGCTTTGTGTGTTTGGTGTTGTGATGGATGTCTTGTTTGGAAAATACAGTAGAGCTAAACAGTTAAGTAATGTTTAGCTACCCTTGCTAGTCATCTTTTATCACACAATTGCGCTGTAACAACGGGTAAACATTCATGTTTTATCAACTAACCATGCTGCTTGACAAACGACGGTGGTACAACAGTAACGCAAACACATTTGTCGTCAGAGAGTTCACCCCTTAAGGCCTATATTGTTCCCACTATTTTAATCAGCTTTGACCTTCGAGCACTTGTGCTTCTTGTAATTAATTTCACAGCAGTGCAAATCATTTCTGTCATCTTTCTGCAGCCAGATGAAATGCTTTTGAATATATCAAGTCATGTGAAATTGAATTTCAGCTTTTGGACGTTGTATTTCTGAGACTCACCAATGCTCTGGCCTAACAGGCCGTTTTGCGAAGCTCATTTAGATAGGCACAGATGTCTCATTTATTCGGCAGCAACCTCCTCCTGTTTCACGGAGGACATGATGTGCATGCATATCTAGGAGGCCTGAACTTCATATCTTCTCCACTGATGCTCTGCTTCACAGAGCTATTAGTATGCATACTACAGTTCAGAGAAAGAAGACACTCCCACTTTGTGATATTCAGATCCCTTGATACTGTATGTTTCCTTCTTCACTCTATCAGATTTTTTTATTCTGCCATAAAATTGTAAATCCAGTCGTTTTGAAAGTAATAGCACACAGCACTATAATTCATCAAAACAAGTCACACAGTTTGAGGGATTATCCATGTCTGTAGCACAAACCGTGTGGGACGTTTAACGCACCGAAGTTTAATACCCTAATTCAAATCCCTAAACTTAATTATGAGCGGTAGTGTATATTAGTAAGGGAATGAATATTTAGCAAAGGTAGTAAATATTCATTAGCTGAGGGGCCTCAGTCAGGTCCAGTCCTCATGAACACTCTTTAATAGAGGCCAACACTAATTAAGTAATGATTAATAATATACACAATAAAGAATTAGGATTGATTAGGAGTTCATTGGATTTATCATAGGAGTGGAACAAACAGACAGCAATTTGACAGACAGCTCATTTAGTGGCTCTTCTCAGGCAGTCCAATTTAAAAAATAAAGATTCAGAGTGATGCTATAAAAGGACATTTTTTGGTTCCACAAATAACCATTTAGTCCTTAAAATAATTTCTTTATTACTTTTTCTAGTCTAAAGAACCTTTTCCACTACAAGGAACCCTAAGTGAAACAGAACGGTTCTACAGAAGTTAAACATCCTTTGTGGAACCACACAGCCAAAAATGGTTCTTTTTTGGCTATATGTTATTAAAAAAAACGAGTTGATTTTTGCAGGTTGTGATTGGCTGCTTCTATTGACCTTGATAAAAAAACCTCCAGGCTGGAACTTTACTACAGTAAAGAGTGTGTGAGAGTAATATTAGGGTGTCACATGGGTCATTGGGACACGAGACATCATGTGCACACATTTCAAGAAGAAATTGGCTTCCTCTGTGCTAAAGTGTGATTGATTTGAAGCTTCATGTGGGACCTAAGAACTGTTCACCAGAAAAGAGAATTCACTGTACAAGTTGTACAGGAAGATATTGGAAAAGATGGGACCTCTAAAACAGACACAGCATTCAATAGGTTCGGTAGTGCTGACACAGGTAATTAATCTCCTTACCCAACTTAACCTGCTAGTACCACAACAGTTAGCACTCCATTACATTTACATTTAGTCATTTGGCAGACGCTTTAATCCAAAGCGACTTACAGTGAATTCAAGGTACACATATTTTTAGCAGGACTTGCCTTCCCCTGTAATCGAACCCACAACCTTTGCAGTGTTAATGCAATGCTCTACCAGTTGACCTAACAGGAAGGCATTACCAAACACATTATCTTTTCTTCTCATGCTAAATCGAATCTTATGTTCATTGCATAAAATTCTGTTCATGGTCAGAATTTGCGTCTTCAGTGAAATTCTCTTATTTATAATTTATACATAAATAAAAAAGCTAGGCATTGATACTGGTGTATCATTTTCTTTCTTTTAAACATGCTTGTACAAATCCACTGGTTATAAAAAACAGGATGTTTACGCTCATTTGCTTTGGGGTAAATTTAAGTGTTGCAACATTTCACCAGAATAATTAAGTATACAAGTACATATGCTCACCCAGCATGCTAGCAGGATAAAACTGGGATGCGTTTATCTCTGAGCATTCCTGCTCCAAATTACTATGCAGCATTCATACACCTTAATGAATTCCCTGAAAATGTATGCTAAAGTCTTACAGCTTGGTTGCATTGACATTCCAGTGAGCTTTGTCCTCTTTTCCGGAAGCCAGAAACTTCAGTATGTTTATCTCAATGCAGCCCTCTTAAATTCTAAGTTTCATTATGCATGTTGATAATTATTTACAGCAGTTTACCTGTGCATATCTGCAACAGAGCATAATTTCTGTTACACAGGTTTGTAATTGTTTTTGGAATGTAAATGTTTTCTATGATACATATGCTGGGAAAAATACATCTTCTAGAACAATTTAGAACTATTTAATTCAAAAACAGATGGCAGTCGTGTCAGTAGGCAATGACTCTGTTGTGTTATTTAAATTGTGATATTTAATTGCCAAACCTTTTGTTATGAAAGTACCTTTTAATTCATATTTAACCCATGTAAAATGGGTATTTAATTGCTTTAACATATTGTAGCAATTTCGCTACATTGGGCCTCTGAGGGTTACACATTAGTGCATTACTACAATTTACTTAATGTATTTTTTTCTTTGACAGGCTTTTAGCACTTTTAAGTTTAACCCCAGTAAAATTCAGCTTTTAAAAGTAAACAAACTCTGGACCACGACTAACTATATTAACATTCAAAATGCATTCTCATCACAGATCAAATCTGTTGCATTTTTACTTCTGAGGTAAATGGAGGGATTTTCAATAATTTTTTTACTGGAAAACAATTGAAAGATACTGTTTGACTACACTGCTCTGTAGTGTGCAGTAATGTGAAGCTTTAGCTTATATATGTACCGCATTATTTTGGTATCAGCTGAACTCTCAACTGTCTCTCTCTTTAGCTGTGACATGCGCAGCTCCCCCTCCCATCTCAAACGGCCTGCTGGAGGGCCGGGACTTTGAGTGGGGCACCAGCGTGAGCTACAGCTGCTCCCCCGGCTACGAGCTCTCGTTCCCTGCCATTCTCACCTGTGTGGGCAACGGCACATGGAGCGGTGAGGTCCCGCAGTGTTTGCGTGAGTACAGTATTTCTCTGTTATTATTAATCAAAGTGTCTGCCTCATCCCTGCAGGTGCCTGCAGCCGCATACATGCCAATACTTTCCAAAAACAGCAGCTTTTCCTAAAGCAGAAATGTCTTACTGTACTTGGCGTTGTTTGCATTGTATCTTCTTGCGCTTGGCAGGAATGCGATGTTCCCTCAATGATGGATTGGTTGCATCATTACTGAGCGCAGGGGTCAAAAATGAACTCTTCCAGACATCAGTATTTAAAGTTTAAAAGACCTAGTAATCACAAAGGTATCCTTGTTATAGCCTTTTACATGGAAACACAAGCATCTAAAAAAGTATTTTGCTTGAGGAAGAAAATGTACCTCTGACTTTGTCAAGATATTGTTTTTTTCTCTTTCTGTTTCACTATTATTTTATATTTTGACAGCATATCTATAATTCATCAAGAAAGTCAAGTTTTGTAGTGATATAGTAGCTCTCAGTCACGGTCGGACCAGCATGTTTATGATGGATCAGATCAGGTGACGTCAGCCATGTTACTGATTTCTGTACCTCCAGAGACCTACTGCTCTCCTGGCAGTTGCACGGCCGTTGCTGGCGTTTACCCATAAGCCCTTGCGGCTTGTGACATTCCCTCAGTATTCGTTAAACTGTTCATTTTATGCATTGAATATAAATTTGTGGGTGTGTTTGTAATATGACTATGTTAGCCAAAATGTACAGTATACGGTTGAATACCCACAGTGTATACAGAATACCCACAATGCCATGCGCTTGGTCTGACCTTCCATTTCCAGGCTGGAAATGATGAATGAAACAGATGCAGCATACTGCATACTACTGGTTTAGACATCCTACTGTTTCATATAGTATGTTTTAAGAATTATAGGCAGCAGTAATTAGTTAGCTAGTGAGCTAGTTTTAAAATGATGAATATAGACAATTCCTCATAATTCATTCTTTTTTTCTCTTCTTTCTGGAACATGAAATAGTGGATATTAAGGATAAAGTGACACTTTTTTACTTCATTTGTTTATTTTCTGTTGTTTTTCTGGTTGTTTTGCTCTGTTTTCAGGAAATGGGTTTTTTAGTTCATTAAACTGAACTGTGTGTTGTCTGTATTGTGGGCCATGTATTATAATGTACACTTGAAGAAGTAAAAAGAAATAAAGAAAAACAAAAGAGATAAAGTGGTACAGCTTCTTTTGAGAATAGTTTAAGATTCATCATTGTTTCAGAACCACAAATATTTCAGCGTCATACATAATATTTAATTAAAATGAGTAAATGTTGTCTGTTTATAGCTAAATTCTGTGGAGATCCTGGGATCCCTGCCTTTGGCTACAGGGAAGGCCGCAGTTTCATCTACCAATCAGAGGTTTCGTTCAGTTGCATGGCTCCCTACATCCCAGTGGGCAGCACCACACGCTTTTGCCAGGCTGACGGCACTTGGAGCGGATCCCAGCCTCGCTGCATAGGTAAATGAATTATACGGACTGATAAGTGTCACTGTTTCTCACAGGATTTTATTTCTGTGATCCACAGTTTGAAGATATCAAGCCTGAAAACATGTAACACAATATATAAAGCTGTTGTTTCACATTTATGTATTTAAATTTTTGTGTGTTGTATTATTTGGTATTATTTATAACAGACATGTCAACATCTCAGCTGTAATATATGTATATGATTTAAAAAATTCAGTTTGTAAATCTCAGAATAGCGGCTGAGGACACATGTGTTTGTTTGCTGGTATATCCAACTGTGTACTGGTATAAAAACCATTATGTTTATAGAGAATTCTTATAAACCACTTTAGTTTATAATAGTCCAGTGAGTTGCAAGTGTTTACAAATATCTCAAGCCTCTGTGATTCTGTTTACATTATCAGAGGGAGCAAAACTGCAGCACACGTCTGAATGTTACAGATGTAATATTTCATTTGAATTAAAATGTGTCATTTTACCAGCCTTTTTACATTATGTACAAAATGTGCACCATACAAGGAAAACTGAAGCAATTAGGGTCAATTAAGTCATTTTGTCAAAGAGCGTCTCTCAAGCCTTTCACGGCTCAATTCAGCAGAGCCTCTGAAGTCAAGAAAATTAAGCTAAGTGGTCAGATCTCGCACTTCGAATTTCAAGTTGTGCATCAAATAACACTTGCCAGTAACTCTAGTTGCTAAGACGTTTGATTACCACCCACAACCGAAACCTCTTTTTTCTTATTTGTTGCCCGGTGCACAAACAAGCTGCAAATATTTAGAAACAACAGCCCAAAGAAATCTGTGCCCTCCCGCTGCCCTATCAGTGCAGGCCAGTGCTGCTCCAAGCAGCCTTCATCTTGCTCATACAATTACAATGAGGAAGAACAAGACTGTTGCTTTCACCCTGTGGAAACAGTTGCAGGGTGAGTGAAGAGGCAACTTTTCGTATTAAGTTTGATGCAAAGTCAAGGGAAGCTTAATGACATGTGATACATCACCTTAAACTCGTTCTTGATCGCTGGCCATGACAGATGTTGAGAAGGTATCGCTGTCCGCACATCGGCTTGATGCCCATGACCTTCTCAGACACAGGCGTTCTGAGACATTACTTAATCAAAGTTACATAATCAGTTCATCTCTGTTCTACCTAAAGTTTTACACCTACACAAATAAAGTCAACTTTTGGGATGTTTAAAATGACCCACTTACATAAGAAGCCGTCATATCATTTACTTCTTAAGTTGTTAAGCAATGATTTAAGTAAGCCATTTGTAGGCTGATTTCTCAGAAATTGTAAACACTGCGGCAGCTCAGCCCATAGCGTAAGTAAATAGGGGCGGGGCTACGTTTTTGCCCAACCAATGGAAAGCAGTAATTTTGCTAATGCAGTTGATGCCGCTAGTGGTCCAGAAATTACACGCTGCCTTAACCTTTATGTAGTTCGGATAATTTTGTGAAGAGCATTAGAATGTATGTACATGACATTTCAGTGGTTTGCATAGAGTATGATGATACATTCATTATAGGTACATATATTATTATCACAGCAGCAGCATGTTCCGGATAAACAACAGCAGAGGTTCAGGGTAAATAACAGCTCTCTTGTTTATAATTCAGGTCATATAGTGCTGGGTAAGGCGGGAGCAGACACAAACACTAATGGTATAGAGGAACAGCAGCAAGCAGCATCAATGACAGACTGAACCCAGCTGCACTTACCGCAAACACATTGTTTTAAAGCCTCAGAGACACTAATCCAATGTTTTCTGGTGTGAGAACTGTGTGTTATATGTGTTAGATGAACTTTTGTCTCAAACAGATGATCCTACAATTAAAAGTAGCTATTTTAAACACATCAAATCAAAAGGTTTCATCATAAAAACTCACATATGCCTTTCAACTGCATGGCAATACAAAGAGTAGATTTTTTTCCCAATTTCTAGTTACTGTATGATATTGTATGATATAACTTGCTAGCCCCATGAGTGGTAGCCTAATTCATGCTAAATTTGCAGTTGTTGAGCTTATTTGATTCTTGTTGCTTGACAATAACAAAATCACACAAATCAAGGTTTTAAATTTATTTTTCCCAAAGGCTGTCAGGTTCAACACAGCTATTCCTGCATGAGAACTTCAGACACAGCAACTTCACACTACTCACCTGTCAGTTTACTCACTGCACAGTCACACACCTGTAGAGATGACAAAGATTCAGAGAGCGACACACACACCTGTAGAGAGGACACAGAGCTTCAGAGACTGACACGCACACACACACCTGTAGAGACGACAAAGATTCAGAGAGTGACACACACACACACCTGTAGAGAGGACACAGAGCTGCAGAGACTGACACACACACACACACACCTGTAGAGTCATCACAGAACTACAGAGGCTGACACACACACACACACACACACCTGTAGAGATGACACATAGCTTCAGAGACTGACACACACACACACCTGTAGAGAGAACACAGAGCTTCAGAGACTGACACACACATACACACACACCTGTAGAGATGACACATAGCTTCAGAGACTGACACACACACACCTGTAGAGGGGACACATAGCTTCAGAGACTGACACACACACACCTGTAGAGGGGACACATAGCTTCAGAGACTGACACACACACACACACACACACACACACCTGAGGCGTAACATGCGTATGACACATTATACTTCACCTTACTGTGCAACAGTTGTTTTTTATGTAAAAATTTACTATTCCACTTTTGTTTTGCTAATGTACATATATTGCTACTTGTCAAAACATAGTCTTTTTTATTGTCTAGATTTGTTGTCTGTAATTTGCTGGAGTACTTGCTGAATATTTATGCCTGTAATGTTTCCTAAAGGAGGCACATTAGATTTTTCTCCATTGTTCAGCATCAGTGTATGTGAGCAATGGAGCAGAGCTGCATGGTTTTGCCTTGAGCGTCAAGCATTTTTTCTCAAGTCTGAGCATCAGTGCTCTCTCTCTTTCTCTCTCTCACACACACTCACTCTCTCTCCACTCTGTAAAGATTATTGCATGTTAAAGACAACAATCAAAAATACAACTGAAAACACAAAAACAAGTAACAGAGAGAGAAGTTGAGTGTGAGTAACTCCACAATTTTAACAAAGTTGCAAAAATGAGAAAACTTACATTTATTACATGATAATATATATATGTCTTTTATTATTGTTTGAGGTCCTGTGATCGACAGTTTGTAGTTTGTGAAGTTAATCAAAAATAATTTATTTAAAAAAAATTGTCTAAAGCTTCCTGCTAGTGTCTTAGATTCTCTTGTGGTTTCTTTCATTCTCTGTCTTCTGGAAGTTTCCTTTTCCACATTCACTCGTGGTTCATTAACTGGAGGGCATCGCTTACCTCAGAATGCATTGATTCATGGGTGGCACCGTAGAGATAAACGTGAATTAAATCTGTATGAACTGTCCTGGCTTCATTTCTTATAGCTACATTCATTTCTCCGCATCTCATTAACACAGACTCCTCTCACTGTCCCCTAAGTACAGTGTTTATCTGATTAAACCCCTCAGTTTATATATCCATGAGGGAGCTCTTCTCCTACATCAATAAATACATCGATAATTGTTTTTAATTGAGCAAGTAATTGAATAATTGGTCCCAATACTGTGAGGCCATTATTGAGCAGTCGTGAACAGCCAGCAGGAGATTTGAATGAGCCCGGTTCATTCTCTGATTGGCATGTTTAAACATTTAGTGTATTGTGCCAACAGAAGATGTCAGCCATGGTCCCAGAGCAGGTGTAATCGTGTAGCTTTTTCAACAGAACTTCATTATGGCCTAATATTATACCCTTAAATAGATTATTAGAGAGAACTGTAGAGGGTTTGACGGTTGTATAGTGCACATTTTGTATATTTTGTAAAAACCATGGTATAACCGTGCTATAGTTAAACCATGGTAACCATTGTAAATGGTAGTTGTACTAAACTGTGGTTATATAAATTGGAATCAGTGCACAAATAAAACTGTAGGTAAACTATGTTTAATTATCATACAGGTTAGTCTTTCATGACTGACTAAAATCAATGTGATCAAAAAATGTGAATTAGTCAGTAGTGGGTATATTGTTTGTGACTACATGTCTCCTAGAAGTTACAGTCATATATTTTCAGTAAAATGTGATAATTTGATATTCTGAGCTGAAGTCTGCATCAGAATTTATTGCTTGTATTGAATTTGATGAAGAACTGGTGGTGATGTATGTACTGTAGGTACAGTACGCAGGTGTGTAATATAAATATATTCCCAGGCACGCTACATATATCATGTTGGCATTGTCCTTTGATGAGATTCTAGCAACAGCCATGAAAATAATTTACCTGGGTGTTACCTGCTTCACAGCTCTCTATTTTTCATCAGACGGTACCTCGGCTCTCATGGGATAGCAAAACATCCACTGATGGTATACTTCAAAGTCTCAGCAGATGCAATATGTCATAAACACTAAGTATTCAAACACCCAACTTATTTCATGTCCTGCCTCTGCATACTGTTTAGTAGGGAAGGATGCTCGGACACAGGGTAAAAAGAGGACGAAGGTATCTTTGAATGTATTCGTTTCTCAGTCCTTTGCATTCAAAGCAATCCGCAACTGGCTTCCCAGCGTGCCAATGCAGTCCCAAATTTTCCTTGTGCTGATTCCGTATTATAAGCCCCTTGCTGGAAAACAGCATGGAAAAGGGGTTGGTTGTGTAAGCCATTGCAGGTTGTCCTGTCATATACACGCCTGCATTGAATCAAGGGGTCTCTGCGTCAGCTCCAAAATGTGCCCCACATCCCAATTACAGACGAGTGCAGCTGTGATGTCGCAGTTGCTGGGGCAATACTGCCCCCTAGTGGGTCTCTATCACCCCATCACCGAATAGAACTGTTACGACACTGCTGCGGCACTTACATAAACAAACAGGCGCTGTAACCATCACTACGGGCCCAGTGCTTGCGCCGAAGTGACAGATGCGTCTTGGCACATGTGAAGGGCAATGTGGCACTTATTTATGAGATTTTGAAATGCTATTTTTTCCTGTTATGTTGAGCTGTTGTGGTAGTTTGTTGTGGCATATGAGGAGACATTTAAAAGAGGAATGTGACGGGGTACTTATTTTTTCTCTATCTGTCCTCTCTTTTCACAGAGCCGACTCGCACCACATGTGAGAATCCTGGGACGCCACGTTACGGCTCTTTAAACAGGACCTTTGGCTTTAAGGTAAATGGATGGAAACACTCAGAAGCGTCAAAATCAAAAATGCACAGCCAGTTACAAATTGCAGAGTTGGTTGACCACACGATTACAATTGATCAGGCATTAAGAGTACAAAGTAGATAAATTGTGACCTTGATGAATTATGGATCAAGGTATTATTTTTTTCTGTTGTAAATCTGTTCTGTTCTAATGCTTTCTGATTCTGAGAAACAAAACCTGGCCTTGCTTACAAATAATTTAGATAGATTCAGATTCGGTTTAATTATTAAAACTCTATGGACGTTTCATCAAAGAAAACAGTTTTTATATATAGCCAGGTGGGTGTAGCATATACACTGTAAATCTAAAGTTTTTATTGGACAAAAGACTGTGTTGTGCAGGATGAGTTGTCAATATTTTCAGTTCGTTTACTAGGAAGAACAGCACTGTGCATTTTAAATGCATAGGGCTATAGGTGGTAAAAGAGAATTATGTCAATATTTACAGTGGATGTGGGCTAGTATTTTAAAGCTAACACCTTGATCCCCTCAATAAAGCAATCTCTGAAGATTTTCACACAATGACTTAAGGATTTTCTCAAACACACAGTTATTCTATCTGTTTATAGACCTTGTGTTTTCCTCATATCCATAGCAAAATATTATTGCTCTCATAACCTTTCTGTAGAACCAGTTTAAGCCAATCAGAGCCTTTGCTGCTGAGATGGGTATTCTGGGTAAAAATATGCATGACTGCAACACAAAACAACTCGTATAGAAGAAAAATCCACTTCTAAGTAGAATAAATGAATTTTCTTGTCAAGGGAACACAATAGTGAAAATAGAGATGTAGGCAAGCCCAAAACACACAGCAAGAGAGAACGAGAAAGAATATTTTTCCCCAATATGTGAAAGCATTAAGAATTCAGGTCATTAAAGTATTTAAGGTCAAAATCAGCAGAGGCTTTGCAGAACAGCTAAATATCAGCCTTTCCGTATTCGTAAATCATTCATCTGGCCTCAAGAAAAATAAGCTAGTCAAGCTCTTTTGCTTTCCGGGGTTTAATGATGTTACAGTCGGGAAGAGAAGATACTATGTGCCCTAGATAAGCTACAGTGTCTGTGGCTCATTGGCCGCATTCACGACTCATGTTAATCAATTAATGTTCTAGACCCACATGCCTTTATATGACATGTTTTAATATTTTACTGTATATTTTAAAGTAATGCTGGAGCCGCAGTTGTGCACATTACACTGGTGATTACAACATACAGTGGTCTTAATAAGTTTGCATAAGGGCTGCTACAATGTATTATAGATATAAGTACCACTTTACATCAGTGGTGGTCTGTAAAGGTCACAGTGGCTTTTAAGCTTTTAAGAGCAAGTGTGGGTCCAGCAACTAGACCATCACAGTGATGCAAAGGGAATCTTAAAGATGTGAAATCAATGACAAATATCCTGTAGTTCAACTTTTTAATCATGACGCTTGTCACGCCAAGGTCATGCGTTTGATTTCCAGACAACACATGAAATGATCAATGGGAACCTTAAATTCACTGTAAGTCACTTCAGATAAGTGTCAAGTGCATCATTTAGCTTTAAAACTTTAAAAGCACTTTTAAAGCTGTTAAAAGTACTTTAATAATTCATTAGCTTTTAATGAGTAGGGCTGGTGTGTGTATTTAAACGTACCTACCTGGTTCATTTTGCATTGTTTCATTGTATTTTATTACATCTATGCATTTGGCAGGAACTTTTATCTACAGTGATTTACTGCACATTCAGCATTTATCAGTTCTTGTGTTCCCTGAGAATCAAACCCACAACCTTTGCACTGCAAATACAATGCTCTTTCAACTGAGCTACAGAAACAGCTACTTGTGTTTGTATGGTAATTGTATAGCATGTCGGTCTAAATATGTGTTTGTAAAGTGCTTTGTAAAAGAAATGAGTAATTCAAAATGTGACAATTTTTAAGATGTAGTTGTGTAGTTGTAATGTGGCTTAATGTAGCACAGCTTTCATGTGTGTTTGTGTTGTGTTTGTGGTGTAGGTTGGTAGCATGGTGGCTTTCCAGTGTCAGCCTGGTCACCTGCTTCAGGGCTCCACCACCCGCCTGTGCCAAGCTGACCTCACCTGGAGCGGCGCTCAGCCCGAATGTATCCGTAAGTATGAGTGCCTCTCTCAGACATCTGCTGAACATTTGTTTCAGGTTCTCAGTCATCCAGGTCATTGTAGAAGTTTTGCCTCAGTTCAACAACAGAGTAGGAGCACATATCTTGTGTGACCACACCCTCTTTTTGTGATGTCATTACCTGAAGCCATACACACCCTTATTGAACTGTATCTGGTACATCCGCCTCATCTGTCATAAATACTTCAACTACAACTGAAACATCAGAGTATTAAAGGAGAATGATACTCATGATCTATCGGCACCTGAAAGAGAAACCGGGTAGATAAGGAACTTAATGAATATACGCATATTCAGCCATATTAAATTAGTCACTTAGAGTTAGATCAGTATTATGTGAAAGATTAATGGTCTACTGTTTTACAATGGGCGTTTGAGTTCTTTTGAATTGATTTTGAAATATGTGGGTGACATATCTTACAAAGTTTTTCATCTATTAACAGAAAGGTCCGTGAGTGCTGTTGGAAAAGGGTTAAATGCTTAAAATGAGCTGATTTAATTAGTAAGAAAATTAAGAATGCTCAGTTTGTTCACTTGCAGGTTTTAGCAGACAGGCAGAGATGCTCAGTTCTTATGTCAGCACATCTGATCTTGTCTTTTATACGTGTCACTTTGAAGGTGTGCTGGTATCTTGACTGTTCAAAGCTGTTTTCTGTAAGTCTTCAGCATAAATGTACCTCTGACAAGCTGTGTTGACATTTGGGTCAAATGAGTGTGCTAACCTCTCTGCAGTGAATTTAAAGCTGCAATCCTTAAAGTTTTTGGGTTAAAATGAACCAGTTATTGAACAAGAACATGAGAAGTCAACCAATTAAGATGCTCTTTTTACTGTATCCTGTTTCACAGCCGTAAGTTTATAGTAGAGCCGCCAGGTAGTTTGGCTTCATTTGACTGCATATTGAAAAGTACATAATTATCTGCAATTATTTGTTTCAAACTGAGAATGTGATTGAGAGACGAAAGTTACAGATTGCAGCTATAAGTTATAAACAGATGATACAGGTCTGGCCACACAACTCTTGGACCTGGTTTAAAATGGACTGAACAGAAGCTTCAAAAATCACCATCATCGAAGCTGCCTGAAGATAGAGAAAACAGCTGGTTTCCAATTTCACAAGACAGATTGCCATTCAGTTCAAGCATTTCCAAAGCTAATTACATTTTGCATCATGCCACTACCCCGAAGTTCTGTCATTGTTTTGCAAAAATCAGGAAATTAAACAATGAGAAGGCAAGAAAGAAGCAGTGCTTTCTCCGCTTAATTGTAAGTTTGTGATAAAACAGCTTTTGTGTGTTTGCACCTAATCACACCATTTTGTTCCCAAGAATAATGGAGATCCTTCCGTAATTACACACTGTAATTTTGTTTACACGGAGCAGTTGGCTACTCGCAGAGTCAGACTGAGCGCTAAATCATCTTTCTCCTTCCCGTTTTATTTAACGTGGAGTTGGATAACGGCTGTCCTCTCCATAAACGTTCCACTAGATTTGTTACTGAACAAATAATGTACAGCCTCATGGCCTGCCCCATCCTGTGAATTTATACATCAAATGAACTGTATCGTACACAATTTAATAAGTTTAGCCATACATGAGAGTGAAATAGCTGATAGAATTGCTAATGGAATACTCTCTAAAATGACAGATTAAGTGGCAGGCAATATTGATATAGTGCTCATTGATAGAAACCTTTATCAAAGTCTTGGATAAAAGAATGAGTCCAGTGCACTGAGGTAAAGCTTCAATTTCAACTACTTTTGATCAAAGCCGCAGTGATGGCAGAGCTGTTGGAATGACTGAGTGAGCATTGACTAGCGTTTGATCTGCTGACGTGACAGGTATAGGTGCCGTCTGCCAGCATGCATCAATGTCCCCTACACTCACGCTTCCCTCCACTCTCAGATGGCCATGTCATCTACCTGAGGGGAAGTGCAGAGAAACTCAGAGACAGAACATGCTGTTCTAAAACTTAATTTTGATTTTGCCCACTGAAGTTTGAGGCTTGATTGTAAAGAGACAGAGACAGGTTGTTGAAATAGGAGAATTGCAGTCTTGATGTTTTATGTAAAATATTAAACTCATATTTTTCTAGACTGAAGTTATGCAAGTTAATATAAAAGGAACATATGAGTCATTTGTAAAATTAATTTACCACATTGTTTTGAGTGGATTTTGCCATTAGGCTTAAAGGGTGTTATGCACTATATTAAATATGTGACAATTTATGATTATATTAAATATCACAAAATGTCATGTGAAATATTTCATACATTATGAAATATTTCAGGTGTTTAGCCTTCTAATCAAAATGTTTGAAAATAGAAAAGTTTGATATTAGAAACCTTTGCTTGGTAATATTAGTTTTAACTGCTATTTCATATGTTTTATCGGTCACAAACTTTCCATCCTGTGATTACAGAAATTCTTGTGGTATCAACGTGAGCTGAGCTTATTTATAAAAATCCTGATATAGAAATATTTCCCTCAACTGCAACACAAGCGAGTTGATTTGTCAAAAGACACGGTGCTCAAAAAACACAGAAAATGACTTCACAGTACTGTCATCTCTTTTGTTTCTCTTTTCCCATTATTCTTTTCTCCTTTCTTCCACTCTTTGTAGCTCACAGCTGCAAGCAGCCAGAAAGCCCCCCTCATGTTGATGTTGTGGGCATGGATTTACCCTCCTATGGTTACACTCTCATCTACACCTGCCAGTCTGGCTTCTTTTTGTCGGGGGGCTCGGAGCATCGTGTCTGCCGGTCTGATGGAACGTGGACTGGAAAGATGCCTGTGTGTCGAGGTATCAAATTCTTTACATTGTGTGCCAGCCGTCGCATTCTTCATTTTGCATGGAGAATTTTTCCATCAGAAGATTCATGGCCAGTCAGTCGTGCCTTTACGGAATTCTGAGCCAACTGTATTTTACAGCAAAAATGTATCATAAAACTGTGATTGCTGGACCCAGGTCAGCTCACGCTTCAAATGAAAACACTACCGTTAGACCATAACACATTAAATTTACATTTATATCAAATACTGTTAACTTGTTAAATGTATTTTTGTTTGCTCACTTGTTTCACCCTTGATCACCAGCCATTTTTTCTGTTTATTTTCAAGTGAAATTTTTTATGAAATATTGCAATTTTTAATATCAAAGATTTATGTGTGCTTATCATTACTCTTTGAAATTCATGTGCCCTTGTAATCAAAATCTGAAAATACTTCCCCTCTGGAGAGGCAGACCTTTTTCGGATGATGTCTAAGCTCTTAACCACTCCCATCCAACAGTAGTTTGCTGCGAGATGCTACTTTAAATTCAATCAATTTCCTAAAGAAAGAAACAAGCCATGCCCTCCATTTTTACTCCATTTTAATTGGTTGAAACTCAGTTGGTTAAGGCTTATGGTTCACTCAGACTTTACATGTTCATACCTTATCAAACAAAGCAAGACCAAACAATCATTTGATTTTTCAATAACTTCATCTTTGTGCTTGCCAAAGTGGGCGTTTGCGCAGGTGGGGTTCCAGAGCGCCAGCGTGTGGCTAGCAGCGTGCTGCAATGCTGCGATTTTATTCAGATCTTTCCAGCCTCCGTTCTGCAGCTCTGAGCGCAAGCGCAGCAGCCAGCATGTGCGGCGTGCATGCACACAGCTGCACACTTCAGGCTTTCCAGTAATTACTGCACATAAACAGATGTGATTGTCTATAAAAAAACCTCCCATGCAATCTACTGAGAGCGTCCGTGTGCTGCGACGGAGGCTGTTTCTCTTCTGCTGTTTCTGCATCTCTATCCGAACCAAGAGGAGGCTTTTATTTGTTATGTTGTGCTGCTTGATATGTTGACCATGTCGCCTCCCCCCCACTGTTTGGAGTCTCCTGATGTTTCTTTGTAGAGAGGCATACAGTAGCTCTATTCCAGACTTTGTGGAGCTGCCTATGGAGGCAGCTTTCAGGACATAATAGGCTGTTCCTGATAGCAGGCTACTTAATGGTGCTGCCTTCTGAAATACTTTGTTTTGGCCAAAATCTGCAGCAGCTTGTCGTTTATTCCATGCAGTAAAAGATGCAGTAGAAAAAGCGCGTTAAACGCATGTGATCTCTCAATCTGTTTTTAAAATGATTGCTTTTATGTTTGTTTCTCATTCACAGCGGGGTCTAAACTTTCCGAAAAGCCTATTAAACCAGTCCCAGGGACACCAAGTCCAAAACTCAACGGTGGGTTCGCTGTTATTATGAAATGAAATGGTTTATATTTAATTTGAAGGGCTGCTTATGAGTATATTAGGTACACCTCATTTAGGATAAATAATTTCGGCTGCACCATCTCCGTCTTTGGCCACAGAGCGCAGGGGTACCTCAAACACTTGCTGTTGGTGATGTATTCTAGACCACAGCCCCAGGAGGAGTAGACTAATGAGAAGAAAACAGGTTCCAGTTAGTTTGATGGTAAAGCAGGCTGGCAGTCACAAGACACTTCACTGGAAGCTCAAGATAATCCTGTTGAACTTAGCCGGTCTTTCTCAGGGCATAGCACACATCTTACATTTACATAATTAGAGAGAAGGCTTAAGTAAGAGCAATGCAGGAGATATACAAAGCTTGCAGCGCTTAATGATGGGGTTCCTCCAGGCAGGAGCACCTACAGCAAATATGATTCCTTCCAGCAACCCACTTTCTAGAAATCCAGTCTGTTTGTAAAAGCTAATGGAAACCGGGCTGAATAAGATACAACAAAAATAAACACATGGAGGGACTGAGTTCTGACAGGTTGCAGAAAATTTACTGTGTTCAAAAAACTCTGTGGGCATCAAGTTATTTACAGACTCAATTTTTTTATATGTCTGTGTTACTAAATCACTAATTTCTTTGGCATTATGGCTCAGTTGTGTTATCAGTTGGTGAAGTTGGGCGGTTTTGTAGTTATTCAAAACAGGGCTGTTATGTAGTTATATGTTTTACGTGTCATATAGTTATTCTTTGGCTGTGACTATATTTCCAGTATATCATGCCCTTCAGTGTCAAGGCAATTACTTACATATACAAATACTAAGAGCACAATGTTGAGTTCAGCCTAATTCTGGCATCTTTCCTTTAGAATATTTAGTCATAAATCACATTAATATGTTTGTGTTCATATTATGTTTATTTGTTTACAGTTCCTGATGATGTATTTGCCCCCAACTACATCTGGAAGGGCTCGTACAACTACAAGGGACGAAAGCAACCAATGACTTTAAGTATCACAAGCTTTAATGCAACCACGGGTAGAGTTAATGTCACATTAACAAGCAGCAACATGGAACTACTGCTTTCAGGTTAGTTTTTTGATCTCCACAGATTTACTGAACAGATTATAATACAGACAATTCAGATTAAAGAAGCAAAATAAGAGCGCTTGTGTTCCCACTGTCACGAAATCGGATCTAATCCATCAAGGTAAAATTGAACTGGACTGATAACATTGTTCATGATAAGTTAAATCATTAGACTATCTTTATCCTTCACTGCCCACCTCCTTCATTTACTGCCACTCATGAGTCTTTAGAACATATGCTGACATATGCTGTACATCATCTGATTAATCTTGGATGCTAAAAATGGCCTCTCATTTGGCCGGCCATCAGCAATTAGCACCGGGAAAGGTGAATAAACCGCCAGACACTTACATGAATAATGGCCCGTCTGTAAGCCAGCTAACAGTTCCCCTAACATTTCATTAAAACTTTCAGCATTTTAGAAATGTTTACAACATCCAGTTTTTAGACTGATCTGTAATGTTTGTAAAAAATTTTACTAACTACTTTAGAATAAAATTTTTGATGTGATATATAACTTACATTTGTAATATGGAATGTTATTATGTGCGTATCGGTCATGATGCCATTTTCCACAGGACTCTTGTTTGAAGTTTAGAGCAGAAGTGCATGTAGACATTACAAGTGCCACAGCAAATGGATCTTTGCTAATTCTGGGTTTTATCAATACTGTTGTTTTCTGTGCTAAAGTGAAGCAAGAATGTGTGTGGGTGTGTGCACGCAATTCAGTCTGACACACAGAGAGTGGCCGAGATGAGAGGGGAGCTGTGATAAAACACATCTTCATGCCATGTGTAGACAGCTGTCTGCTCTCTGTTCTCTGTCATAGGTGTCTATAAGAGCCAGGAAGCACGTCTGATGCTGCTGGTGTACCATGTGAAAGCCTCCTCTCTCTCCACACTCAAGATCAAAGAGGAGTCCTGGACTCTGGATGGATTTGTATGTGCTCCGACAAAATCAATAAATGTGTCCTATATTAGCTTTTCTTCTTTTTAAGTTACAGCCCACAGAATGAACACTCACAAATGAGCTCTTGTTAATGTCTCAATTGTTTCTCCTAGACAGCAGTGAGATTAAATCAAGACTTTTGCTTTAAGTCCTTCAGCTTTTCAGGGGGGTTCCCTAGGAGAAAGTTCTCAGAATTCGTTTGTGTTTCCTCAACATTTTCAGATGAAATCTCAATATTGTCGTATATGTAAAATGTATGTATCTGTGTATATGCCGAGAACGTCTGAGGTATTCCAGCATATTGTGCAAAAATATGCTGTTCACATGCCAAAGTGAATTGTAAAAACATAGTGACTCTGTATCTCTGTACACCTGTTTTGCAGTCAGTGTGAACAGCAGAGATTATTTTCCAGTGGTTTGCAGGTCAGTTGATCTGCTTTATTGTCCACTCAGGTATCTGCTGAGCCGGATGGGTCCACATATGTCTTTCAAGGCTTTATACAGGGTAAAGACTTCGGTCAGTTTGGCCTGCAAAGGCTAGGTATGTGTCCTGTATATTTATTACAATTTTTGTATGCACATTACCATCTGTCATTTTGATCATAACCGATTATGATATGAATGTTTGTTGCTGTAATAAAATGTTATATAATGAAGTATAATAAAATACAGCAAATTGATCTTTCATATTTCTCTATTCATTAATGCGTTAATTTAATGGAAATAAATGAAAAAGATAAAGTTAAAATAAATTTTTTCTTCATCTCTTGTAGGTCTGAATATGTCAGAAAGTAATAATTCGTCTAATCCACCACATGGTACAAACAGTAGCTCTGTGGCCATAGCAATCCTTGTGCCTTTCTTCGCCCTGATATTTGCAGGTTTCGGATTTTATCTCTACAAGCAGCGGTAAGTCCGTCTTTCCAGCCCTGTTTGTCCAGGTTTAGATAGTTCTTAGCCAGACTAATCAGAAAGAATTTAGGAATTAGCATCTGACAGAATCATTGTTTGTTTAAGGATCGTTTGTTGCAAGAAATATCATAATCAACACATAAACATCCTTAGAGACAGAACTAGCACTTTTCCGGGATATTAAATGTGACCGTAATGAGACATTCTCTTTTCTGTGTGCGTTTTATTGTGAGATTTCCAGCATGTAGGCGCTGCTGTTGAGTGTTTGCAGGTAAACCCTCAGAGCTCATGTAGCTTCTAATCAACATTCTGTGATGTTTGTTGTCTCGGTTTAACAGGACTACTCCAAAAACCCAGTACACGGGCTGCTCAGTTCACGAGAACAACAACGGACAGGCTGCCTTCGAGAACCCCATGTACAACACCAACGCAAAGTCGGTGGAAGGCAAAGCCGTCCGATTCGACCCCAATTTAAACACAGTCTGCACAATGGTATAATTACGTCCGCCTGGCCCAAAAACATCTGGATTTTGGGGTTTTTGCTTTGTTTTCTATATCAAGGTGGATACAATCGCATTATAGTCCCGGATGGATTTATATCTGAGACCTGCAGAGGATGTCCAGCACAAACACTGTTGCCCTTCCTCTGATAAATAAAGCACATTTTTCAGGAAGCTTTTGACCGTGTGGGTCTGCAGAGAACATATGGAATATGAAACACATTGTCATGGGGGATTTTTGTTGAAAACTCGCTCCTGAAAAAAATTTCATGACGGAAAGCATGAAGAGATTCTTCTGCTACCTTATTCACACTCCGTGAGTGCTTCTTCACACTTGACTGGAAATTTTTTAGGGTACAGGGATCTGTAAATCTACTTGCATATATATGAGGAGCATTCACCACTTATATTTTTGTGCTAAATATTACCACCCGGGAGAGGCCGAGACAGAACTATTGTATCAAGAGTTTATAAGGAATTTAAAAGATTTGCTCTTCACATCGACCAACACAAATGATTTTTCGGACAGTTTTGTACGGTGAACGTTTTATTTACAGTTCATTCACAGCCATTCCTTTTAACTTCGATTTCCGGCATCCACGATCATCTCTGTGATTGGACATTGAGGCATTCGTGTGTGTGTGTGACGTGTTTGGTTACAACCAGGAAGAACATGTGACACAAAATGTTTGAATTGATGTGTAGGATAGAGGTACATTGTGACCTCCTGGGTTTTTTTAAATAATTGCTATAGTTCTTTGATATTAAAGTACGTCTGACTCTCTGTTGTCGAGCTCTAATCGGGCCACAGGACGTATGTCAGCATTTTGACCTGAAGCCTGCAGATAAAATTTTTACTGAAGGTATTTATTTTATTTTTGTATTATTTTAGGCTTTTTTTATTGGTGTTTTTGTGAAGAAGGTTCATTGGTCATCTGTATTCACCATCTGACAAATCTGATATGATTTGTTCATTATACGTAACAACTTGCCATTCTTACTGTTACTATTATTATATAAAGTTTGTATAAAATGAAATGCACTTGACATTTATACACTATACTTTTATATAAACCTCAGATTACATAACATCAGAGAAATGCATGTTTCTTAAATACAGTATATTGATATATGGTGGCAACAATATGATCATATCTATCGTGTAAATACGGGCCAAGAAACACTTTTCCAATTATGTCTGACCCTGAAATAACACAAAACATACAATAAACACCACATTAAGTAACAAAAGCCATTGATAATGTGCCCAGCCTGTTCTTTTGAACAGAAATTTTCTGTCCAACATGTTCGGGTTTTGATAAACCCAGACTAAAGTGGGTTTGCTTATGATCAAAGACTATCACAAATGTGCAGTCGTCATGCGGAAAATTACATAGAAGGCGCATTACATTATAAACGATGTAAGCCATGTTATGCAAAATAAGAGACACATTGTAGTAATTCCAAATCTGTTTTTTGAAATAAAATGACATACAGTTTTTGACATCCCATTGAACTGGGTCAGACAGTGTTGGTTATGTGCTTCCAGGTCTCCAAGCTGTGAGATTCATTCCAGTGCCTTCTACAGTATTCTACGTTTTTCCTAAACACATTAAAAGATATATTTAATGAGTATGTCATACAGTGAGTAATATAGTGCAGGTGATAATGTAATGCTGGAGGGAACGCTGCAGACTTCAGGAGGTTATGCTGACATCACAGTCCAGGAGTTCCAAAACATAACAAACCAACCTGTGATATTTCCCGTCTTCATTTCTGCGCTCAGCGTCAGCCATAAGAGTTTGCAGTCTTGCACGCCATTTAAATTCATTTCAATAGTTAATCGTTTTTTGTTATTCAAACACATGGCAGATTTTTACACAGTGCCTACCAAAAACCATATGACCCAGGTCTGCTGCTTTGTCACCTATAGTCATTTCTCACCTGTGCTAGTTTTTCTTTGCCTTTTTATTTTTTCCACCCACAAAACACATGGTCAGACATTTCATGTATTGCCACAGCCCCAGTCCAAGCTGTTTTAAGTACCTTCACCAGTCAACAACAGCTTTTGCTATAACTGACTGCAATAAAAGAAAACACACAATTATGATAAAAAAGAAATGGACAATTTGTGATCAAGCAGATGAATATTTGCAGTACAGCTGGGTTCTACTCCCATATTAATGCATTCAAAAGAGATATTAAAACAGAGGGTAAAAAAGCATAAAAAAAGTTTTGTAAAGAAATATATTTTTATGAAGAACTTATTTGTAAAATGTATGAAACTATTATGTAAATTTTCAATGCAATGTAAGATTAAAAAGGCTAATTCCTTTTGTAATGAGTGTCCCTGTTCTTTTGTAGTTTTGATACTTAAATGTTTGTGGATGATGTGTCTTAATAACGTTCATGGAGCGTTCAGCGCTGGTTTTCCAGATGTTATTAGGTCGGTACAATGTCCAACTAAATAACACAATTAGGTCGGTACATCTTCCAAAATGTGCCAAACATGATTGAATTTGTTTTTCCAACATGCCTGCCCACTTAAATACCATTTTGTTTTCTTTTTAAAGCAAGATAATTATAAATTCAGTGTGGCGCATTCTTTAAAAAAGTGGTTTTTAAATGTGTTTCCCTTAATAGTATTCAAGTAATTCATTAGACTCATCTCGTGAGCTCAGTGTGAGCATTGTTCTGCATGCAACGTGACTGATTAAAATTTTCACAATGAAACATTCCTGTTTACCCCCTACTCAAATGTCACACTTGTGTGCTTCAGTCACACTGCTGTTGCTATGCAACTAGTTGATTGACACCTTCTATCACAATTTGATGCACTGAGTGAAGTTAGAAGCTCCGGAATTCCCTGTAGGTTGAGCCAATCTCATTTCCCCTTTGACATCGTCTTAATTGCAG